>JAVIAB010000104.1:29814963-29864963 GCA_032433765.1 Megaustenia siamemsis | reverse complement strand
TATTAATAATAATAATAGTAATAGTAATACTAATAATAATAATAATAACAATAATAGTAATACTAATAATAATAATAGTAATAGTTTAACCACACAGTTCTCCTCTAGTTTCCAGAGGTGTAACCAGACAAAAAGGGGTGGAGAGGGAGTAGGAATTTCAAGATGATCCTGACGTCACTATTCAGTTACAAGTCGATGAGATCTTCTATCACATTCAGTATTGGGTGTTTAGGCTAGATGATCTAGGCGTAAAACCCCCGCCTCTGGACAAGGAGGTCTCGGGTTTAAATCCCATCTTAGGTTTGGAATTTTTCATATCAAATGTATATTTTCTTCGTGGCTGTGCCCTCCCCTAGTCTCTGGGTAGTGAGATGTCATGTCTAATGCTCTCGGAAAATGGCAAAAAAAAAAAAAAACAGGTCTCGTGTGCATTCTGCGCACGTTTGCGCTTTCCGTACGTTTCGCCGCATAGTGCGTCACTCTCAGATTGATTAGTGTGAACGCTATCAACCCATAGTCTTTTTACATATCTTGTGTCATCGTGGTATTGGTGAAATCGAATTCCTAGTTCAATTATCTAAACATTCATATATAACATGTTATATGTTAGATAAATATCAATATGTAGATTGATTCTTAAAACCATGAACAATTGTGTCTTTGAAATCTCTTCCTTTGCGTCGATAAAAAGGCTTCCGTTCGGTAAGAGTTAACATTTGACGACTGAAAATGGAAAGGAATAAGAAGAAAATGGCCGCTGCTCGAGCAGAATTGAGAGGAGAACATCTATCCCAAAGCGTCAAAACTGTCGACGATAAGAAATGAGAGTACATCTGAAGTCGGAGATTATCTGCCTACATTGTGAGGGTCACCTGAACACACGGCTGCGGCGTAAATGTATATAAAAAAAAGTTATATTCACGTAAAAATAACTAACTTGGGGATCGTTAAAGATCAAACAACCTTCACGGCATATTGAACATTTGACATAGAGGTATACCACTAGAACGGGGTTGGATTAACTATTCAACAAAATAAACACGCGCATAGGACATCAAGGGAAGGAAGCCCACATTCAATAAAACAAATATTTACACATTTATTGAATAATTACAAGAGCACACAGTGAGTACAGACCTCTAGCAAGGGTCATGGAATACAACCAGCCAGGCTGGATGCCTCTATTAAGTCTAGAAGCTGATGTGTTACATAAGATTTGTTTTGAGGATCTCGTCAAAGACTTTCTCATTTAACACGCCGGAGACGACTTTTTAAATATAAATAAAGTTGAAGTATACAAAAGTATAGACTTTCATTAATGGATGCTTGCGCAGAATAAAAGGATGGAAATGGCAGGACAAATTCACTAACATAGAATTATGAAAATGTACCAGTCAAATACCAGTGGATAAAGAGATACAGCGAAGACAATGGCGCTGGATAGGACACACACTGCGGAAGCCAACTGAGAGTATTACACAAGAGGACCTTTTTTGGAATCCCCACGGGAAAAGACAAAGAGGAAGACCATGAAATTATTGGAGAAGACAGACAGATGCATAAATGAAGATGATGGGAAAGACATGGAATGATCTTAAACGAATGGTAAGAAACAGAACGGCTTGAAAAGTGTTTGTTGAAGACCTATGCTCCACAGGGAGGTGAAAGGTAGAAGAAAATACAAAAGTAAACATAATTTTCCATCTTACTGACAGTTTTGTTTGTGTTATTTTATAGTTTATTATTGTTTAGATTTTAAAGTACATATATATAGAAAGGGGGGGGGTACCAACAACTTTTAAGTGCGTAGGGCCTTTATGGGTCTTAATCCGACCCTGCCTTAGAGGTATCCATGTCCAAAAGTGAGAGCAACTTTGCTAGGGCCTTCTCGTGCAAATTGAGAACCACTACGTTAGGGCCTTCTCGTCCACATTGAGAACCCCTGTGTTAGGGCCCTCTAGTCCACATTGAGAACCCCTGTGTTAGGGCCCTCTAGTCCACATTGAGAACCCCTGTGTTAGGGCCTTCTCGTGCGAATGAGCGCTTAGACTTTGACGAGATAGACCTGGCAACTGTCTCCAGAAACAAGTTGGCGGGTCACAATGCGACTGCTGAAAGGCGGGAACAGTTCGCGGCCTGCTACGGCTTCGTGCCGAAGTGTCTGCTTGTCTTTAGTTCAAACCGCTCATTCAGTGAATCCATGTGAAAACATCTTCGCGAATGTGATCTATCTGTGAAATATTTACGAATAGGATTATGTGGATTTATCATGTGATAATAATTATGGTAAATTGTAAAGTTTTCTTTTGTGTTTCTCTTCATTTGATCTTTTTGCCGATTTATCAAATTATACAGCTTCCTCTTCTTCCTCTTCTTTTATATAGTTCCTTATATATTCTTGTTATGTCACTGCAACTATTCAGGGAGCCGCGATAGCTCAGTGGTTGCACTGCAAAGGAGAAGAGATCGAAATCGATCCCGATCGACGGCTTCCAGGTTCACCCAGACTTAAATGGATACCGGAATTTTTTTCTGGCGTAATTAGGACCACATTACCTCAAAAATCATGTGCCGAAGGTCTGTACAAATTATGGTCACTAATACCATAATGTCCATCCGCCACTTGGCGTGTCGGTGGCTCTTTGCTTTTACTGTAACCTTTTATAGAGCGGTTATATGAAATAATGTACAATAGTGGTGAGATCCGTTTCCTGAACTGGCAGGATTCATGTCACGGTGTACGGATTCTGCTGCAATCATCACCATCGAGTGCCGTCTCCTCATCGAAGGTTGGCTACCATGGAACGCGATTCCGCTGTTATTTGCTTTGATAGTGCAGGTTGTAAGAGGCTGATTTATTCATCTTTTGATGTTACTCGTCCCTGTTAGTCTTGGTCTGCCTCTGCCACTTTTACCCTGATTTTATCCTTTCCAAGATTACTTTTAGTAGGCTGCGGTGTCTTTTAACATGTCCCAAAAATCGCATTTATCTTCTTTTAATTGTGTTTAGTAGTTCTCTTTTCAATTTTAGTTGTTTTAAGACTTCATCGTTTGTTCTCTTTTCTTTCCATCCAATTCTTCATATTCTTCTATAAATCCACATTTCAAAGGTTCACATTTTCTGTTCCGTTTTCTTGACTAATGTCCATGTTTCTGCACCAAATAGGAATATTGAGAACGTATAACATTTTGATATTCTTAGTTTTAGCCCTGGTGTTATTTGTTTGATGTTAGTATGTTCTTCACGACATTAAAATTACCTTTTGCCATTCCTATTCTTTTGTTTATTTCAGTTGTACATTTTCCATCACTGGTTATAGTATGTCCAAGGTAGTTGTAGCTTTGAACTGTCTATGAACTATCTGTGATAAATGAGTGCAACGTTCTATTGGAGATATATATCCACAGACATATTCTATCGGATAAATTGTTGTGAATGCAACGTTCTGTGAAAGATCTGGCTACAGACAGACAGACAGACAGACAGACAGACAGACAGACAGACAGACAGACAGACAGACAGACAGACAGACAGACAGACAGACAGACAGACAGACAGACAGATGTTTTTATACACAGAGGATCTTGAATTTCTGACATACGTGCCGTATGTACAATACGGCACGAAAGTACAATAGATAGACAGAGATACATAGAGAGAGACAGAAAGATAGATAGATAGATAGATAGATAGATAGATAGATAGATAGATAGATAGATAGATAGATTAGATAGATAGATAGATTAGATAGATAGATAGATAGATAGATAGATAGATAGATAGATAGATAGATAGATATATAGATAGATAGATAGATAGATAGATAGATAGATAAATAGATAGATAGATAGATAGATAGATAGATAGATAGATAGATAGATAGATAGATAGATAGATAGATAGATAGATAGATAGATAGATAGATAGATAGATAGATAGATAGATAGATAGATAGATAGATAGATAGATTCTCTTTAAGTCAAGCATCGAGACACATAGAAATAGACACAAATATTTTTAAGATAAAAAATGTCTCACATTAAGGGACTAAACAATGTGAGTTTTAGTTGCTATTGGCTCATGTTGTAGCTCATGTTGTAGCTCATGTTGTAGCTCATGTTGTAGCTCATGCTGTAGCTCATGTTGTAGCTCATGTTGTAGCTCATGTTGTAGCTCATGTTGTAGCTCATGTTGTAGCTCATGTTGTAGCTCATGTTGTAGCTCATGTTGTAGCTCATGGGCTCATGTTGAAGCTCATGTTGTAGCTTTAACTCGAGGGGCCATCGAGGTAAGACTGATGTCTTGGTAACTGGCCTAGTATCATGCTCCTCTGATCACCACAGTCGGCTCACTCTTGAGCACCGTCTGATCGCTCGTTGGGGCTGCCTCACCCCTCGTGGCATCAATGTATCCCTGTCCCTCTGAGGACCCTCCTGCCTCCGACTCCATCCTCCTACCTATGGACCTCTCTTCCTATTTCTCTTCTTGGGTCCTCTACTCCTCGTCCATCCCTGCTTTTCATATCCTCTTTGAGTAACCCCCATCTTGCCTTCTTCCTCCTAAACCCCCCCCTCTCCCTACACCTTTTTCTCTTCTGACTATCTTCATGTCCTTTACCTCTTTATCACTATATCACCTCTCCACCTGGACTGTACGTACGATCTCTCTGCCCACCTCTATTGTCCCTCGTCCTTCCTACCACCCCTCTGCTGATCTACTCCTAGCTCACCCCTCTCCTCTCTATTAACTTGTAGTCACTACTCATCTATACCTACTATTCAGTATCCCCCTTATCCTGATGCCCACTTTCATTCCCCCTTTGTTCTATCATTTCCCTACTTCTTTACCTCCTATGGTTCATACCTCTTGCACACCATCCCCTATTGCTCCACTTCTTCCAGACTTTCTCTTTTTCCATTCACTTCTGACCTACCGCCTCTCCCCTATCCAGTTTTCACATACCTGCTTCTTATCCCTCCTCTCCATACCTCCTCCTCCAATACTTCCCTACCTCCCGATAGACTAACTTCCTCCGGACCACCCCTCTATCGCCCTTCTCATTATACCGGCTTTATTATTCTTCCTCACCGTATCTCTTCCTCCAGTATCCAATCCTTCCTTTCGTTGACCTACTCTCAACTCGTTCAGTTCGAGGCCATCCATTCTGTAGAGTCCATCTCTCTCACCCACTGCCTAGTTTACTACTTTGTCGTGTCATTCTATTTCTTTCTCTTAACCTCTCGCGTGATCTCTCACTTCCATTGTTGAGTGATTTATATGTATTGCTTGTTGTGTCCCAGGAGTATCCTCGTCTATGCCCCCTTTCCCCCCCCTTTTTGGTTTTCCTGAAATTTGATCCTTTTTGCCCTCTTTACTGACCTGTCTTTGTCACGTGTTGCTTTCTATACACGTTCTCTGCGCTTTTAGTCATTTAGTCATTCCGACTGGTTTCAGCACGGATTACAGTTTTCCTGCTCCCTGCTCTGAGCTCAGCTAAGTACAATTTATTATACATTTTCTCTCTCTTTTTCTATTTTATATATTTTGACGCCCATCATACCTCTCATCATGTAAAATTCATTTCTCTCTTTTCTTATTTTTGCATCCTACTTTCCTCGCCCTCCACTTTATCATCTAACATGTAGTAATTGTGCTTCACCGCTTGTTGTCGTTGTCCATGTATTCTGAAGAAGGCCACAGGCCGAAACGTCAGTATTGTGTTGTGTTCTTTATTTGTAAAGCTGTCACCATACCTTGGAGTGTTTAGCACACCCCACCATTGGCTCCTTGTAGCTCATGCTGTAGCCACAATGATACGGTAGAAAGAGCTAAATGTCATCGAAGCCTTCAGAAAACTCATAGAGAAACCAATTTCTAGGGTCGGTCACAAGAAAGATTGAGTGACAGAATAATAATGGCACTGACATGAATAAGAAGTGTGTTACTAATTCCCTAAGTAGGAAACAATGCGAGGGGCGTTCACAAGGTAATGCACCTAATAGCTTTACTAATAAACAGAAAAACATTAAATTTTGAACACATTAAATACGGATTATGTCGATTGTGCGCACTAAATAGCACTCACTGTGATCGGTCAAATAATACGACTGCAGTAAGCCGTTGAAATAGAGCATGTTAACAACTTGCTTTATATGCAGCGACTTGTGACAGAATGTCTCGTCTTAGACCAGGAAACTGTTGTGAACATTCACAAGCGCCGAGGTGATGTGTGGAAGTTTTGTGAACATTCACAAGCGCCTATGTGATGTATAAGGAAGTTTTGTGAACATTCACAAGCGCCTATGTGATGTGTATGGAAGTTTTGTGAACATTCACAAGCGCCTATGTCATGTGTATGGAAGTTTTGTGAACATTCACAAGCTCCTATGTGATGTATATGAAAGTTTTGTGAACATTCACAAGCGCCTATGTGATGTGTATGGAAGTTTTGTGAACATTCACAAGCCCCTATGTGATGTGTATAGAAGTTTTGTGAACATTCGCAAGCTCCTATGTGATGTGTATGGAAGTTTTGTGAACATTCACAAGCTCCTATGTGATGTGTATGGAAGTTTTGTGAACATTCACAAGCGCCTATGTGATGTGTATGGAAGTTTTGTGAACATTCACAAGCTCCTATGTGATGTGTATGGAAGTTTTGTGAACATTCACAAGCGCCTATGTCATGTGTATGGAAGTTTTGTGAACATTCACAAGCTCCTATGTGATGTGTATGGAAGTTTTATGAACATTCACAAGCTCCTATGTGATGTGTATGGAAGTTTTGTGAACATTCACAAGCGCCTATGTCATGTGTATGGAAGTTTTGTGAACATTCACAAGCGCCTATGTGATGTGTATGGAAGTTTTGTGAACATTCACAAGCGCCTATGTGATGTGTATGGAAGTTTTGTGAATATTCACAAGCTCCTATGTGATGTGTATGGAAGTTTTGTGAACATTCACAAGCGCCTATGTGATGTGTATGGAAGTTTTGTGAACATTCACAAGCTCCTATGTGATGTGTAGGGAAGTTTTGTGAACATTCACAAGCTCCTATGTGATGTGTATGGAAGTTTTGTGAACATTCACAAGCGCCTATGTGATGTGTATGGAAGTTTTGTGAACATTCACAAGCGCCTATGTCATGTGTATGGAAGTTTTGTGAACATTCACAAGCGCCTATGTGATGTGTATGGAAGTTTTGTGAACATTCACAAGCGCCTATGTCATGTGTATGGAAGTTTTGTGAACATTCACAAGCGCATATGTGATGTGTATGGAGGTTTTGTGAACATTCACAAGCTCCTATGTGATGTGTATGGAAGTTTTGTGAACATTCACAAGCGCATATGTGATGTGTATGGAGGTTTTGTGAACATTCACAAGCGCCTATGTCATGTGTATGGAAGTTTTGTGAACATTCACAAGCGCCTATGTGATGTGTATGGAAGTTTTGTGAACATTCACAAGCGCCTATGTCATGTGTATGGAAGTTTTGTGAACATTCACAAGCGCCTATGTGATGTGTATGGAAGTTTTGTGAACATTCACAAGCGCCTATGTGATGTGTATGGAAGTTTTGTGAACATTCACAAGCGCCTATGTCATGTGTATGGAAGTTTTGTGAACATTCACAAGCGCCTATGTCATGTGTATGGAAGTTTTGTGAACATTCACAAGCGCCTATGTGATGTGTATGGAAGTTTTGTGAACATTCACAAGCGCCTATGTGATGTGTATGGAAGTTTTGTGAACATTCACAAGCGCCTATGTCATGTGTATGGAAGTTTTGTGAACATTCACAAGCGCCTATGTCATGTGTATGGAGGTTTTACAGTCGACAGTAGCACCGTAAGTCGCTGGGTTCAGAGAATAAAAGAATGGGAAAGCGTAGCGGGTTTTGTGGACGACCTGCCACAGCCACCAATGTAGCGATGTTGAAATGCGTTGAGGGCATTATTCTTCCTGATAGGCGCATCACTAATCAACAAATGGCCTTAAAGGTGTTAGTCAGAATTGGTAGTGCAAAAGCAATTATAAAAACTTTCGGATTCTCTAACGTTTGTGCAAGATGGGTTCCACGAAATCTCACAAATGAGCACCGATTCCAAAGAAAAGCAATTTCTTCTGAACTGTTGGAGCGTTTCAGTGCTGATGTAGAGAACTTTCTGGCTAAGATTGTTACAGGGGACGTAACCTGGGCACATCATTTTGAATCTGAGATAAAAAGACAATCAATGGAGTGACATCATCCGCACTAATATGCAAGGAAAGAAATTCAAGACATCTCCTTCAGCTGGACAGGTCATGACCACTGTATTTAGGGACATTGAAGGTGTGATTCTTGTGGACGTTATGTCAAGAGTGGAGGCAATCAATTCACAAACTTACATTAAGACATTGAAGGTGTGATTCTTGTGGATGTTATGTCAAAAGGAGAGACACTCAACTCTCAAGCTTACATTAAGACAGTGAAAAAAACTTAATCAACGTTTTCGCAGAGTTCGGCCGCACAAGAATCCAGCAGACCTGCTTCTCCTTCACGACAATGCGCGCCCTCACACAAGTCAGACAACACGGGAAGCAATCACCAGATTGGGTTGGACTGTACTCCCCCATCCACCATACAGTCCTGATTTGTCACCCTCTGATTTCCATCTATTGGTCCACTTAAGTTGTCCTCCCTGGAGCAATGTTTGAAGATGATGATGAAGTGATTCATGCAGTGAAGAAATGGCTAGACGATCAAGACAAAGACTGGTACAAGCTAGCAATGCATGCACTTGTTGAGCGCTGGCGTAAAGCTGTACAAGTGGATGGGGATTATGTTAAATGATACCGATGTTGACATGACACATCCATATAGACTGTGTCAAATCTCATACTTTTTGAATCAGCGGTTACTTAGAAAACCGATGTCACGCATGATTTTATGAATGCACTAAGTAAATATAAAGAATATTAAAAAAAAGAGCTAGGGAAAGCAGAAACATCATTAGAATCCTATGGTCAAGATAATTTACAATTTTGGAGCATGTGATGCAAAAAGAAAACATTGAGAATACTATAACAACGAGCAGAATGAATGGGAAAATGAGCAGAGGAAAACCAAGAGAAGAAATGTTGAACAGCTTATCCAGATGGCATAACAAAAGATCACCGAATGAAATTATGGGATGTATGAAGGAGCGAGTGATGTGGCGAGAGATGATCGTCTACGACAACCGGCATGGCACCTGATGATGAGGACAAGTAAGAGCAGGAGAAGCACACACAAAAGTCAAATACCACATTCTCGATGTCCCTTCCACCTCAATAAGCAAATGAGAAAGAAAAGAAGATCACATCTAACTTGCTAAATTTTAAAGCGATACCAACGTTATATCTTTCGTCTCGTATAGGGCTAGGTATTCAATCTAATATACTCTGACATAAGAAATCAATTTGGTTAATTTCACGGGGGATAATTAAACTCGACCATTTCACGGGAAATAATTAGACTCGACCACTTCACGTGAAATAATGAGACGACCATTTCACGTGAAATTAAAAAATGTCTATACGAGCGTAACCCGAGTACTGTAATCATTCGGCTAAAACAGACTCACTTTAAAAAAAAAAAAAGAAAGATTGCTACCGCAAGAAAACTTTCAGTCGGGCAAGTTGAACTTAACAGAAAAAAAGCCACAGCTAAAAAGAAGCCAAAAAGAAAAAAAAAAACAAAAACAAAAATCAAAAAGAAACTTCCAGTAATAACAGGAAGAAATAACTGTGCCAAAAGATTAACGAAAATGCAAGGCTCTGGCTGTGTAATCCAAAGGTCAAATGTGGAGATCTTGGCTGGCAGTCACCATACAGGCCCTCAGCTGGAACCACAAGAGATAGAGGAAGTAGGGAAAATTGGAAACACTTTGAGACACAACCAGACAGTGAGACAGACCGGTAGACAAACAGAGATAGATAGATAGATAGATAGATAGATAGATAGATAGATAGATAGATAGATAGATAGATAGATAGATAGATAGATAGATAGATAGATAGATAGATAGATAGATAGATAGATAGATAGATAGATAGATAGATAGATAGATAGATAGATAGGTGAATCATTTCTATTATATACATATATATAATCAGTCTTATTATATGGCTATGAAACATGGAGAACAACAAAGATGACAAAGGCGAAGATACAGACCTTTATTAATGGATGCTTGCACATGATAAAAGGATGGAAATGGTAGAACAAAATCAATGATTTATAACTATGGAAAAGTACCTATCAAATATAGTAAAGTAAAGTACCCCCGTCACGCCAAGTGGCGTATAGGGAAATATGGTGTTAGTGACCCTATATTTTACAGACCTTCAGCACATGATTTTTGGGGTAATGTGGTCGGTATTACGCCCGTGCTGCTTTTACTTTCCCAGAAAAAATCCGGTACCCATTTAAGGCTGGGTGAACCCGGAGCCGTCGGTTGGGATCGAACCCTACCCCTTGTCCGTAGTAGTCCAGTTCACTAACCACTGAGCTATCGCGGCTCCTACTAATTTTTAGGGAATTAGTAAAACCCAGGTGTCCTCGCCAGGATTACGAACCCCGGCTGTTGCCGTGGTAAGCCAACCGCCTATCGATTGCGCTAACCGGACACCCCCTATCAAATATAGTTGACACAAAAATACAAGAAAGACAATTGCGCTGGGTAGGACACACCTGAGGAAGTCAAATGAGGAACACAATAAGCTCGTTTTTGGAATTCACAAAGGAAAAGACAAAGAGGAAGACTAAACTATTCTTGGAGAAGACAACTGGAAGCAAAGATGAAGATGATGGGGGAAGAAATGGATGGCTTGGAAAGTGTTTGAAAGAATCTCTGTATCTAGCCAGATCTCCCACAGAACGTTACATTCACCACTGCCAGTCTAAAAGAATCTATGTCTCTAGCCAGATCTCCCACAGAACGTTACATTCACCACTGCCAGTCTAAAAGAATCTCTGCCTCTAGCCAGATCTCCCACAGAACGTTACATTCACCACTGCCAGTCGAAAAGAATCTTTGCCTCTAGCCAGATCTCCCACAGAGCGTTGCATTCACCATAGATCGTTCGAAAGAATCTTTGCCTCTAGCCAGATCTCCCACAGAACGTTGCATTCACCACAGCCCGTCTGAAAGAATCTCTGTCTCTAGCCAGATCTCCCACAGAACGTTGCATTCACCACAGTCCGTCTGAAAGAATCTCTGTCTCTAGCCAGATCTCCCACAGAACGTTGCATTCACCACAGTCCGTCTGAAAGAATCTCTGCCTCTAGCCAGATCTCCCACAGAACGTTGCATTCACCACAGTCCGTCTGAAAGAATCTCTGTCTCTAGCCAGATCTCCCACAGAACGTTACATTCACCACTGCCAGTCTAAAAGAATCTTTGCCTCTAGCCAGATCTCCCACAGAACGTTACATTCACCACAGTCCGTCTGAAAGAATCTCTGTCTCTAGTCAGATCTCCCACAGAACGTTACATTCACCACAGTCCGTCTGAAAGAATCTCTGTCTCTAGTCAGATCTTCCCCAGAACATTGTATTCCCTACAGCCCGACTGAAAGAATCCCTGTCTCTAGCCAGATCTCCCACAGAACGTTGCATTCACCACAGTCCGTCTGAAAGAATCTCTGTCTCTAGTCAGATCTCCCACAGAACGTTACATTCACCACAGTCCGTCTGAAAGAATCTCTGTCTCTAGTCAGATCTCCCACAGAACGTTACATTCACCACAGTCCGTCTGAAAGAATCTCTGCCTCTAGCCAGATCTCCCACAGAACGTTACATTCACCACTGCCAGTCGAAAAGAATCTTTGCCTCTAGCCAGATCTCCCACAGAGCGTTGCATTCACCATAGATCGTTCGAAAGAATCTTTGCCTCTAGCCAGATCTCCCACAGAACGTTGCATTCACCACAGCCCGTCTGAAAGAATCTCTGTCTCTAGCCAGATCTCCCACAGAACGTTGCATTCACCACAGCCCGTCTGAAAGAATCTCTGTCTCTAGCCAGATCTCCCACAGAACGTTGCATTCACCACAGCCCGTCTGAAAGAATCTCTGTCTCTAGCCAGATCTCCCACAGAACGTTGCATTCACCACAGCCCGTCTGAAAGAATCTCTGTCTCTAGCCAGATCTCCCACAGAACGTTGCATTCACCACAGTCCGTCTGAAATAATCTCTGTCTCTAGCCAGATCTCCCACAGAACGTTGCATTCACCACAGTCCGTCTGAAATAATCTCTGTCTCTAGCCAGATCTCCCACAGAACGTTGCATTCACCACAGCCAGTTTATAAGAATCTTTGCCTCTAGCCAGATCTCCCACAGAACGTTGCATTCACCACAGCCCGTCTGAAAGAATCTCTAACCTGATCTCCCACTTCTTCTTTTGCCATGTTTAAGGTCTCTTTGATGTCCTGAAACCACCTCCTTCTTTTCCGCCCCTGTCTTTTTTTCGTCCTGAAACCATACCTTCCATTATTGTTCCTTCCAGCCCGCTGTGTCTTTTGACCAGGCGATAGCTTTCCTAATTCCTATTGCAAGTTGTTATTTATAAGCCAGTTCTTCGTAAAATAAAATTAAAATTACCAGCAACTAATTTAATTGTTTTAAAATATTTGCAAGTTGAAATAATTTTAATTCAACGTTTGTTTCATGAAAGCGGAATCTCCTTGAAATGTTTACAAGTGAAACATCACGCCATGCGATTCACTAACAACAGCTATCACATATGTTGATATTCACAACGTTCTAAAGGGGATACACAGTTCAAAATATTTCACTAATGACTGGAAAACATCAACGAACGGGAAGTCCAAATGAATACTTGTACCTGCTTCTTAAGATCAGCAGCACTGGAAATCTATAGTTCGTGTTTTTAGTGTATTCCTGAAACAAACAATGGGGACTTGGGGAATCGAGGAACTGGAGTTGGAGAGTTTACTTTAGAAAACAGGTAAACTTGACCAGGTGTGATGTAATTACCTGAATGCTAGGAGTCAAAATTCTTGTAATTTTGTTTATGTTTTGGATAGATTGTTTGTAGTCGGTAGAATGTTGGTGTTAGTATAATAATGTCGCTGATGGAGTTTCTGAAGTTGGTAGAATGTTGGTGTTAGTATAATAATGTCGCTGATGGAGTTTCTGAAGCTGGTAGAATGTTGGTGTTAGTATAATAATGTCGCTGATGGAGTTTCTGAAGTTGGTAGAATGTTGGTGTTAGTATAATAATGTCGCTGATGGAGTTTCTGAAGTTGGTAGAATGTTGGTGTTAGTATAATAATGTCGCTGATGGAGTTTCTGAAGTTGGTAGAATGTTGGTGTTAGTATAATAATGTCGCTGATGGAGTTTCTGAAGTTGGTAGAATGTTGGTGTTAGTATAATAATGTCGCTGATGGAGTTTCTGAAGCTGGTAGAATGTTGGTGTTAGTATAATAATGTCGCTGATGGAGTTTCTGAAGCTGGTAGAATGTTGGTGTTAGTATAATAATGTCGCTGATGGAGTTTCTGAAGCTGGTAGAATGTTGGTGTTAGTATAATAATGTCGCTGATGGAGTTTCTGAAGTTGTAGAATGTTGGTGTTAGTATAATAATGTCGCTGATGGAGTTTCTGAAGTTGGTAGAATGTTGGTGTTAGTATAATAATGTCGCTGATGGAGTTTCTGAAGCTGGTAGAATGTTGGTGTTAGTATAATAATGTCGCTGATGGAGTTTCTGAAGCTGGTAGAATGTTGGTGTTAGTATAATAATGTCGCTGATGGAGTTTCTGAAGCTGGTAGAATGTTGGTGTTAGTATAATAATGTCGCTGATGGAGTTTCTGAAGTTGGTAGAATGTTGGTGTTAGTATAATAATGTCGCTGATGGAGTTTCTGAAGTTGGTAGAATGTTGGTGTTAGTATAATAATGTCGCTGATGGAGTTTCTGAAGCTGGTAGAATGTTGGTGTTAGTATAATAATGTCGCTGATGGAGTTTCTGAAGCTGGTAGAATGTTGGTGTTAGTATAATAATGTCGCTGATGGAGTTTCTGAAGCTGGTAGAATGTTGGTGTTAGTATAATAATGTCGCTGATGGAGTTTCTGAAGCTGGTAGAATGTTGGTGTTAGTATAATAATGTCGCTGATGGAGTTTCTGAAGCTGGTAGAATGTTGGTGTTAGTATAATAATGTCGCTGATGGAGTTTCTGAAGCTGGTAGAATGTTGGTGTTAGTATAATAATGTCGCTGATGGAGTTTCTGAAGTTGGTAGAATGTTGGTGTTAGTATAATAATGTCGCTGATGGAGTTTCTGAAGCTGGTAGAATGTTGGTGTTAGTATAATAATGTCGCTGATGGAGTTTCTGAAGTTGGTAGAATGTTGGTGTTAGTATAATAATGTCGCTGATGGAGTTTCTGAAGCTGGTAGAATGTTGGTGTTAGTATAATAATGTCGCTGATGGAGTTTCTGAAGCTGGTAGAATGTTGGTGTTAGTATAATAATGTCGCTGATGGAGTTTCTGAAGTTGGTAGAATGTTGGTGTTAGTATAATAATGTCGCTGATGGAGTTTCTGAAGTTGGTAGAATGTTGGTGTTAATATAATAATGTCGCTGATGGAGTTTCTGAAGTTGGTAGAATGTTGGTGTTAGTATAATAATGTCGCTGATGGAGTTTCTGAAGCTGGTAGAATGTTGGTGTTAGTATAATAATGTCGCTGATGGAGTTTCTGAAGTTGGTAGAATGTTGGTGTTAGTATAATAATGTCGCTGATGGAGTTTCTGAAGCTGGTAGAATGTTGGTGTTAGTATAATAATGTCGCTGATGGAGTTTCTGAAGCTGGTAGAATGTTGGTGTTAGTATAATAATGTCGCTGATGGAGTTTCTGAAGCTGGTAGAATGTTGGTGTTAGTATAATAATGTCGCTGATGGAGTTTCTGAAGTTGGTAGAATGTTGGTGTTAGTATAATAATGTCGCTGATGGAGTTTCTGAAGTTGGTAGAATGTTGGTGTTAGTATAATAATGTCGCTGATGGAGTTTCTGAAGCTGGTAGAATGTTGGTGTTAGTATAATAATGTCGCTGATGGAGTTTCTGAAGTTGGTAGAATGTTGGTGTTAGTATAATAATGTCGCTGATGGAGTTTCTGAAGCTGGTAGAATGTTGGTGTTAGTATAATAATGTCGCTGATGGAGTTTCTGAAGTTGGTAGAATGTTGGTGTTAGTATAATAATGTCGCTGATGGAGTTTCTGAAGCTGGTAGAATGTTGGTGTTAGTATAATAATGTCGCTGATGGAGTTTCTGAAGCTGGTAGAATGTTGGTGTTAGTATAATAATGTCGCTGATGGAGTTTCTGAAGTTGGTAGAATGTTGGTGTTAGTATAATAATGTCGCTGATGGAGTTTCTGAAGCTGGTAGAATGTTGGTGTTAGTATAATAATGTCGCTGATGGAGTTTCTGAAGCTGGTAGAATGTTGGTGTTAGTATAATAATGTCGCTGATGGAGTTTCTGAAGCTGGTAGAATGTTGGTGTTAGTATAATAATGTCGCTGATGGAGTTTCTGAAGCTGGTAGAATGTTGGTGTTAGTATAATAATGTCGCTGATGGAGTTTCTGAAGCTGGTAGAATGTTGGTGTTAATATAATAATGTCGCTGATGGAGTTTCTGAAGCTGGTAGAATGTTGGTGTTAGTATAATAATGTCGCTGATGGAGTTTCTGAAGCTGGTAGAATGTTGGTGTTAGTATAATAATGTCGCTGATGGAGTTTCTGAAGCTGGTAGAATGTTGGTGTTAGTATAATAATGTCGCTGATGGAGTTTCTGAAGCTGGTAGAATGTTGGTGTTAGTATAATAATGTCGCTGATGGAGTTTCTGAAGTTGGTAGAATGTTGGTGTTAGTATAATAATGTCGCTGATGGAGTTTCTGAAGCTGGTAGAATGTTGGTGTTAGTATAATAATGTCGCTGATGGAGTTTCTGAAGTTGGTAGAATGTTGGTGTTAGTATAATAATGTCGCTGATGGAGTTTCTGAAGCTGGTAGAATGTTGGTGTTAGTATAATAATGTCGCTGATGGAGTTTCTGAAGCTGGTAGAATGTTGGTGTTAGTATAATAATGTCGCTGATGGAGTTTCTGAAGTTGGTAGAATGTTGGTGTTAGTATAATAATGTCGCTGATGGAGTTTCTGAAGCTGGTAGAATGTTGGTGTTAGTATAATAATGTCGCTGATGGAGTTTCTGAAGCTGGTAGAATGTTGGTGTTAGTATAATAATGTCGCTGATGGAGTTTCTGAAGTTGGTAGAATGTTGGTGTTAGTATAATAATGTCGCTGATGGAGTTTCTGAAGTTGGTAGAATGTTGGTGTTAGTATAATAATGTCGCTGATGGAGTTTCTGAAGTTGGTAGAATGTTGGTGTTAGTATAATAATGTCGCTGATGGAGTTTCTGAAGTTGGTAGAATGTTGGTGTTAGTATAATAATGTCGCTGATGGAGTTTCTGAAGTTGGTAGAATGTTGGTGTTAGTATAATAATGTCGCTGATGGAGTTTCTGAAGTTGGTAGAATGTTGGTGTTAGTATAATAATGTCGCTGATGGAGTTTCTGAAGTTGGTAGAATGTTGGTGTTAGTATAATAATGTCGCTGATGGAGTTTCTGAAGTTGGTAGAATGTTGGTGTTAGTATAATAATGTCGCTGATGGAGTTTCTGAAGTTGGTAGAATGTTGGTGTTAGTATAATAATGTCGCTGATGGAGTTTCTGAAGTTGGTAGAATGTTGGTGTTAGTATAATAATGTCGCTGATGGAGTTTCTGAAGTTGGTAGAATGTTGGTGTTAGTATAATAATGTCGCTGATGGAGTTTCTGAAGTTGGTAGAATGTTGGTGTTAGTATAATAATGTCGCTGATGGAGTTTCTGAAGTTGGTAGAATGTTGGTGTTAGTATAATAATGTCGCTGATGGAGTTTCTGAAGTTGGTAGAATGTTGGTGTTAGTATAATAATGTCGCTGATGGAGTTTCTGAAGTTGGTAGAATGTTGGTGTTAGTATAATAATGTCGCTGATGGAGTTTCTGAAGTTGGTAGAATGTTGGTGTTAGTATAATAATGTCGCTGATGGAGTTTCTGAAGTTGGTAGAATGTTGGTGTTAGTATAATAATGTCGCTGATGGAGTTTCTGAAGTTGGTAGAATGTTGGTGTTAGTATAATAATGTCGCTGATGGAGTTTCTGAAGTTGGTAGAATGTTGGTGTTAGTATAATAATGTCGCTGATGGAGTTTCTGAAGTTGGTAGAATGTTGGTGTTAGTATAATAATGTCGCTGATGGAGTTTCTGAAGTTGGTAGAATGTTGGTGTTAGTATAATAATGTCGCTGATGGAGTTTCTGAAGTTGGTAGAATGTTGGTGTTAGTATAATAATGTCGCTGATGGAGTTTCTGAAGTTGGTAGAATGTTGGTGTTAGTATAATAATGTCGCTGATGGAGTTTCTGAAGCTGGTAGAATGTTGGTGTTAGTATAATAATGTCGCTGATGGAGTTTCTGAAGTTGGTAGAATGTTGGTGTTAGTATAATAATGTCGCTGATGGAGTTTCTGAAGCTGGTAGAATGTTGGTGTTAGTATAATAATGTCGCTGATGGAGTTTCTGAAGTTGGTAGAATGTTGGTGTTAGTATAATAATGTCGCTGATGGAGTTTCTGAAGTTGGTAGAATGTTGGTGTTAGTATAATAATGTCGCTGATGGAGTTTCTGAAGTTGGTAGAATGTTGGTGTTAGTATAATAATGTCGCTGATGGAGTTTCTGAAGCTGGTAGAATGTTGGTGTTAGTATAATAATGTCGCTGATGGAGTTTCTGAAGTTGGTAGAATGTTGGTGTTAGTATAATAATGTCGCTGATGGAGTTTCTGAAGTTGGTAGAATGTTGGTGTTAGTATAATAATGTCGCTGATGGAGTTTCTGAAGCTGGTAGAATGTTGGTGTTAGTATAATAATGTCGCTGATGGAGTTTCTGAAGTTGGTAGAATGTTGGTGTTAGTATAATAATGTCGCTGATGGAGTTTCTGAAGCTGGTAGAATGTTGGTGTTAGTATAATAATGTCGCTGATGGAGTTTCTGAAGTTGGTAGAATGTTGGTGTTAGTATAATAATGTCGCTGATGGAGTTTCTGAAGCTGGTAGAATGTTGGTGTTAGTATAATAATGTCGCTGATGGAGTTTCTGAAGCTGGTAGAATGTTGGTGTTAGTATAATAATGTCGCTGATGGAGTTTCTGAAGCTGGTAGAATGTTGGTGTTAGTATAATAATGTCGCTGATGGAGTTTCTGAAGTTGGTAGAATGTTGGTGTTAGTATAATAATGTCGCTGATGGAGTTTCTGAAGCTGGTAGAATGTTGGTGTTAGTATAATAATGTCGCTGATGGAGTTTCTGAAGTTGGTAGAATGTTGGTGTTAGTATAATAATGTCGCTGATGGAGTTTCTGAAGTTGGTAGAATGTTGGTGTTAGTATAATAATGTCGCTGATGGAGTTTCTGAAGTTGGTAGAATGTTGGTGTTAGTATAATAATGTCGCTGATGGAGTTTCTGAAGTTGGTAGAATGTTGGTGTTAGTATAATAATGTCGCTGATGGAGTTTCTGAAGTTGGTAGAATGTTGGTGTTAGTATAATAATGTCGCTGATGGAGTTTCTGAAGTTGGTAGAATGTTGGTGTTAGTATAATAATGTCGCTGATGGAGTTTCTGAAGTTGGTAGAATGTTGGTGTTAGTATAATAATGTCGCTGATGGAGTTTCTGAAGTTGGTAGAATGTTGGTGTTAGTATAATAATGTCGCTGATGGAGTTTCTGAAGTTGGTAGAATGTTGGTGTTAGTATAATAATGTCGCTGATGGAGTTTCTGAAGTTGGTAGAATGTTGGTGTTAGTATAATAATGTCGCTGATGGAGTTTCTGAAGTTGGTAGAATGTTGGTGTTAGTATAATAATGTCGCTGATGGAGTTTCTGAAGTTGGTAGAATGTTGGTGTTAGTATAATAATGTCGCTGATGGAGTTTCTGAAGTTGGTAGAATGTTGGTGTTAGTATAATAATGTCGCTGATGGAGTTTCTGAAGTTGGTAGAATGTTGGTGTTAGTATAATAATGTCGCTGATGGAGTTTCTGAAGTTGGTAGAATGTTGGTGTTAGTATAATAATGTCGCTGATGGAGTTTCTGAAGTTGGTAGAATGTTGGTGTTAGTATAATAATGTCGCTGATGGAGTTTCTGAAGTTGGTAGAATGTTGGTGTTAGTATAATAATGTCGCTGATGGAGTTTCTGAAGTTGGTAGAATGTTGGTGTTAGTATAATAATGTCGCTGATGGAGTTTCTGAAGTTGGTAGAATGTTGGTGTTAGTATAATAATGTCGCTGATGGAGTTTCTGAAGCTGGTAGAATGTTGGTGTTAGTATAATAATGTCGCTGATGGAGTTTCTGAAGTTGGTAGAATGTTGGTGTTAGTATAATAATGTCGCTGATGGAGTTTCTGAAGCTGGTAGAATGTTGGTGTTAGTATAATAATGTCGCTGATGGAGTTTCTGAAGTTGGTAGAATGTTGGTGTTAGTATAATAATGTCGCTGATGGAGTTTCTGAAGCTGGTAGAATGTTGGTGTTAGTATAATAATGTCGCTGATGGAGTTTCTGAAGCTGGTAGAATGTTGGTGTTAGTATAATAATGTCGCTGATGGAGTTTCTGAAGTTGGTAGAATGTTGGTGTTAGTATAATAATGTCGCTGATGGAGTTTCTGAAGTTGGTAGAATGTTGGTGTTAGTATAATAATGTCGCTGATGGAGTTTCTGAAGCTGGTAGAATGTTGGTGTTAGTATAATAATGTCGCTGATGGAGTTTCTGAAGTTGGTAGAATGTTGGTGTTAGTATAATAATGTCGCTGATGGAGTTTCTGAAGTTGGTAGAATGTTGGTGTTAGTATAATAATGTCGCTGATGGAGTTTCTGAAGTGGTAGAATGTTGGTGTTAGTATAATAATGTCGCTGATGGAGTTTCTGAAGTTGGTAGAATGTTGGTGTTAGTATAATAATGTCGCTGATGGAGTTTCTGAAGTTGGTAGAATGTTGGTGTTAGTATAATAATGTCGCTGATGGAGTTTCTGAAGTTGGTAGAATGTTGGTGTTAGTATAATAATGTCGCTGATGGAGTTTCTGAAGTTGGTAGAATGTTGGTGTTAGTATAATAATGTCGCTGATGGAGTTTCTGAAGTTGGTAGAATGTTGGTGTTAGTATAATAATGTCGCTGATGGAGTTTCTGAAGCTGGTAGAATGTTGGTGTTAGTATAATAATGTCGCTGATGGAGTTTCTGAAGCTGGTAGAATGTTTGATGTTAATATAATAATGTCGCTGATGGAGTTTCTGAAGCTGGTAGAATGTTGGTGTTAGTATAATAATGTCGCTGATGGAGTTTCTGAAGCTGGTAGAATGTTGGTGTTAGTATAATAATGTCGCTGATGGAGTTTCTGAAGTTGGTAGAATGTTGGTGTTAGTATAATAATGTCGCTGATGGAGTTTCTGAAGTTGGTAGAATGTTGGTGTTAGTATAATAATGTCGCTGATGGAGTTTCTGAAGCTGGTAGAATGTTGGTGTTAGTATAATAATGTCGCTGATGGAGTTTCTGAAGTTGGTAGAATGTTGGTGTTAGTATAATAATGTCGCTGATGGAGTTTCTGAAGCTGGTAGAATGTTGGTGTTAGTATAATAATGTCGCTGATGGAGTTTCTGAAGCTGGTAGAATGTTGGTGTTAGTATAATAATGTCGCTGATGGAGTTTCTGAAGCTGGTAGAATGTTGGTGTTAGTATAATAATGTCGCTGATGGAGTTTCTGAAGTTGGTAGAATGTTGGTGTTAGTATAATAATGTCGCTGATGGAGTTTCTGAAGTTGGTAGAATGTTGGTGTTAGTATAATAATGTCGCTGATGGAGTTTCTGAAGTTGGTAGAATGTTGGTGTTAGTATAATAATGTCGCTGATGGAGTTTCTGAAGTTGGTAGAATGTTGGTGTTAGTATAATAATGTCGCTGATGGAGTTTCTGAAGTTGGTAGAATGTTGGTGTTAGTATAATAATGTCGCTGATGGAGTTTCTGAAGCTGGTAGAATGTTGGTGTTAGTATAATAATGTCGCTGATGGAGTTTCTGAAGTTGGTAGAATGTTGGTGTTAGTATAATAATGTCGCTGATGGAGTTTCTGAAGCTGGTAGAATGTTGGTGTTAGTATAATAATGTCGCTGATGGAGTTTCTGAAGCTGGTAGAATGTTGGTGTTAGTATAATAATGTCGCTGATGGAGTTTCTGAAGCTGGTAGAATGTTGGTGTTAGTATAATAATGTCGCTGATGGAGTTTCTGAAGTTGGTAGAATGTTGGTGTTAGTATAATAATGTCGCTGATGGAGTTTCTGAAGTTGGTAGAATGTTGGTGTTAGTATAATAATGTCGCTGATGGAGTTTCTGAAGTTGGTAGAATGTTGGTGTTAGTATAATAATGTCGCTGATGGAGTTTCTGAAGCTGGTAGAATGTTGGTGTTAGTATAATAATGTCGCTGATGGAGTTTCTGAAGTTGGTAGAATGTTGGTGTTAGTATAATAATGTCGCTGATGGAGTTTCTGAAGCTGGTAGAATGTTGGTGTTAGTATAATAATGTCGCTGATGGAGTTTCTGAAGCTGGTAGAATGTTGGTGTTAGTATAATAATGTCGCTGATGGAGTTTCTGAAGCTGGTAGAATGTTGGTGTTAGTATAATAATGTCGCTGATGGAGTTTCTGAAGTTGGTAGAATGTTGGTGTTAGTATAATAATGTCGCTGATGGAGTTTCTGAAGTTGGTAGAATGTTGGTGTTAGTATAATAATGTCGCTGATGGAGTTTCTGAAGTTGGTAGAATGTTGGTGTTAGTATAATAATGTCGCTGATGGAGTTTCTGAAGTTGGTAGAATGTTGGTGTTAGTATAATAATGTCGCTGATGGAGTTTCTGAAGTTGGTAGAATGTTGGCGTCAGTTTCATCATCAGCATAATCATTATCATGTGCCATACGGGTTGGTGTAGGAAACATGTCCTTGAGACTCATATCCTTCCACAATCTTTTATCCATGGTACATCGTATCAGTTCTGTTGTTGACTGTTCTCCATGCCATGACACCAAGCTATCTTGTATCTTCTCTCTTTGTCGTCAGCGATCTCTCTTTCCATGTATTCTGACAGTTGTAATAAAAGTTTTCCAACTTTCTTTTTCTCGTGATGTCCCTAAAAAAATGTTGATTGTTTCTTTCTGATGTTTCTTAGGAGATTATTTTTTGTGTTGGCCACTCTGAGAACGTTCTCATCGATCTGTTTACCTTGTGTTATCCTTCACTGTTATCACCTAATGACGTGTTATCCTTCACTGTTATCACTTCATGACGTGTTATCCTTCACTGTTATCACTTCATGACGTGTTATCCTTCACTGTTATCACTTAATGACGTGTTATCCTTCACTGTTATCACTTAATGACGTGTTATCCTTCACTGTTATCACTTAATGACGTGTTATCCTTCACTGTTATCACTTCATGACGTGTTATCCTTCACTGTTATCACTTCATGACGTGTTATCCTTCACTGTTATCACTTAATGACGTGTTATCCTTCACTGTTATCACTTCATGACGTGTTATCCTTCACTGTTATCACTTCATGACGTGTTATCCTTCACTGTTATCACTTAATGACGTGTTATCCTTCACTGTTATCACTTCATGACGTGTTATCCTTCACTGTTATCACTTAATGACGTGTTATCCTTCACTGTTATCACTTCATGACGTGTTATCCTTCACTGTTATCACTTCATGACGTGTTATCCTTCACTGTTATCACTTCATGACGTGTTATCCTTCACTGTTATCACTTCATGACGTTGGTAGATTGTTTCATGTAGAAAATACAGCGCTGAATAAAATATCTGACGTTGAATGAATGTCTGTTATTTGTGGACTATGTAGCATTTGTAGAATGTCTTATCTTTTAGAAGTAATCTTTAAAAGACTATCTGTTGTCAATAAAATATCTGTTGTCAATAAAATATCTGTTGTCAATAAAATATCTGTTGTCAATAAAATATCTGTTGTCAATAAAATATCTGTTGTCAATAAAATATCTGTTGTCAATAAAATATCTGTTGTCAATAAAATATCTGTTGTCAATAAAATATCTGTTTTACTTTCTGTGTTCACTTTCTGCACAGTTTCGCCTTATGCCTTTTGACGTGTGCTGAGACTGCTACGATGGGGACTACAGTTACCTTTCTTTGTTTGGGAGATGAGTTAGTAATTCGGATGATTCCACTGGCACGGGCGGTTGAGCGATTATGGATTTTAATTCGTTTGCAGTGATACCGGGGCCTTCCATAACCAATAGAACCAATCTATTTTAAAATGTGTTGATGGAATAACTTACCTTTAAAGAATATAAAATGATGGCGTTAATATATGTCTTTATTGAATACAATTTGTTTTTCTCTTAAGAATATTCTAAACATCAATTGGAATGAACACATGACGAACAAAGAAGTCGTCAGCAGATCAGTCATTAACAACATTAATCAAGAGTAGCCTGTCTAGTCTGGCCAAGGGAGTAGGAGTCAAAGAGGAAGAAACCGGTACTACAAAATAACATGAAATCGGATGTGTTGGGCCGAAAGGCGCAAATATTAGTTATACTGGAAACCGCAAAACAAAGTATATACACCATTTAACGTAATTTTAAGGGCGGATGACGAAGAGGTGTATTCATTTAGTCGTCGGGCGAAGGAAAGCAAGCAGCAGCAGCAGCATCTCCAGGAAAGTCTCGAGAGAATATATTTTGCGTGAATATCACGTGACAGCTCAAGTGTCCCCTGCCATACTGGCAGATATTCTCCGACTTCAGAGGGACTCGTCGAGAGTTCACTTTTTGGCCAGATTTTTCCTATTTCTCGCGCAGCGGCCATTTTTTGGGGCTTACTTTTTTCGATTTCCAAATTCAAGGGTTCTTTCACGTGCGAAGAGTGCACACGGGACCCCTTGTTTTTCGCCGTTTCCCGAGAGGGCTACACATCGGATCTCACTACACAGAGAGGGCTATACATCGGATCTCACTACACAGAGAGGGCTACACATTGGATCTCACTACACAGAGAGGGCTACACATTGGATCTCACTACACAGAGAGGGCTACACATCGGATCTCACTACACAGAGAGAGGGCTACACATCGGATCTCACTACACAGAGAGAGGGCTACACATCGGATCTCACTACACAGAGAGAGGGCTACACATCGGATCTCACTACACAGAGAGGGCTACACATCGGATCTCACTACACAGAGAGAGGGCTACACATCGGATCTCACTACAGAGAGAGGGCTACACATTGGATCTCACTACAGAGAGAGGGCTACACATTGGATCTCACTACAGAGAGAGGGCTACACATCGGATCTCACTACACAGAGAGGGCTACGCATCGGATCTCACTACACAGAGAGGGCTACACATCGGATCTCACTACAGAGAGAGGGCTACACATTGGATCTCACTACAGAGAGAGGGCTACACATCGGATCTCACTACAGAGAGAGGGCTACACATCGGATCTCACTACACGGAGACCAGGGGAGAGTAAAGCCAAGGATTCGTTTTTTTGTTTTATCTTTTTCTTCCACGCCTGTTATGGGAATGGAACCCTGGACTCCCTTGTCTAGAGTCCGACCTCTAACCTGTAGACCACCCAGCCATACACGCCACCCTCCCTTCCAATTAAATATCTGAATTCGATCGAGTATCTCTTGTATGTAGAATGTCTACTGTTGATAAACTATCTTCTTATTCTACCTTTCAGCTCCCTTTGGAGCATAGGTCTAAAAACAAACACATTCCAATTCGTCCTGTTTCTTGCCATTCTTTTAAGATCATTCCATGTCTTCCCCATCATCTTCATCTCTGCTTCTTTCTGTCTTCTCCAAGAATTTCTTGGTCTTCCTCTTTGTCTTTCCTCCTGGGGATTCAAAAAGGGCCTGTTGTGTAATACTCTCAGTTGGCTTCCGTAGTGTGTGTGTGTGCTATCCAGCACCATCGTCTTCCCTGTATCTCTTTATCCACTGGTATTTGACTGGTACATTTCCATAATTCTATGTTAGTGATTTTGTCCTGCCATTTCCATCCTTTTATTCTACACAAGCATCCATTAATGAAAGTCTGTATCTTTATGATTGTCAATTTAAATGGATAAACTATCTAATGTTGATAACATCTATGTTGTTTATATCATGATTTTTAGTTGTAGAATAATCAAAAGTTTATAGAAGATAAGTGATGTTTAACTTTTCATAGAATGTCCTTCGTTTATGAAATAGTTTTTGGTTAATCATCATCATCATCATCGTCATAATAATCAAGTATCATTCATGCTGGCGTAGGTGATCATGTCTATCCACACATTTCGATATCAGTTTGTTATTTATCATTTCTGTTGTTGACCTTTTGCTAAGCTATTTTCTTAAACTTTCTGGCATTTTTTCTCTTTGCTTCCCTCTATCTCTTCGTCCCTCAATTTCCCCAGTTGTTACAATATATTCCAGCTGTTCCCTTCTCATTAAATGGTCAAACAATAATTATTGTTTCTTCCTAATATTGGATATTAGCTCTCTTTTTGTTTTGGCCTCTCTCATAACATCTTCATTACTCTTCTTATCTGTCCATGGTATTCTCAACATTCTTCTGAAAAAAAAAAACATTTGTACAACCGCCAGTGTTTTCTTGTCTGTTGTCCATGATTCACATCCATATGTCAAGACTGACTCTACTGTTTCTCCTTTTGGCTAACATAATATGTGAAAGGTTTAGAATGTCTGTGGTGTATATAATGTTTACTCTGTTAGAATGTCTGTGGTGTATATAATGTTTACTCTGTTAGAATGTCTGTGGTGTATATAATGTTTACTCTGTTAGAATGTCTGTGTTGTATATAATGTTTACTCTGTTAGAATGTCTGTAGTGTATATAATGTTTACTCTGTTAGAATGTATGTGGTGTATAGAATGTTTACTCTGTTAGAATGTCTGTGGTGTATAGAATGTTTACTCTGTTAGAATGTCTGGGATATTACTGGCCGAAAGTCGCCAATATTATGACCTAGCTGCAACCCGCAAACAACACATTCAGTCTTATAGCAACCACCGAGTAAATGACGAGAAGACGAAGAAGGCGAGTAATAAAGTGGGCCATTCAGTCTTATAGCAACCACCGAGTAAATGACGAGAAGAAGATGAAGGCGAGTCATAAAGTGGACCATTCAGTCTTATAGCAACCACCGAGTAAATGACGAGATGAAGAAGAAGGCGAGTCATAAAGTGGACCATTCAGTCTTATAGCAACCACCGAGTAAATGACGAGATGAAGGCGAGTCATAAAGTGGACCATTCAGTCTTATAGCAACCACCGAGTAAATGACGAGATGAAGGCGAGTCATAAAGTGGACCATTCAGTCTTATAGCAACCACCGAGTAAATGACGAGATGAAGGCGAGTCATAAAGTGGACCATTCAGTCTTATAGCAACCACCGAGTAAATGACGAGATGAAGGCGAGTCATAAAGTGGACTATTCAGTCTTATAGTAACCACCGAGTAAATGACGAGAAGATGAAGGCGAGTCATAAAGTGGACCATTCAGTCTTATAGCAACCACCGAGTAAATGACGAGATGAAGGCGATGATAGAGCGTCTGGCGTTAATGAAATGTTTTCTGTTTACAGAATATCTGAAATCGACAGAATATCTAAAAATCGACAGAATATCTGAAATCGACAGAATATCTCAAAAAATCGACAGAATATCTGAAATCGACAGAATATCTAAAAATCAACAGAATATCTTAAATCGACAGAATATCTGAAATCGACAGAATATCTGTCATGTACAAAATGTTTGCTCTTAATGAATTGTCCTATAGTTAATAAAAATTTTTATATTGACATAGTACCTATAGTTAATACAAAATTTTATATTGACATAGTACTATAGTTAATAAAATTTTTTATATTGTCATAGTAACTATAGTTAATAAAATTTTTTATATTGTCATAGTAACTATAGTAGTAATAAAAAATTTTATATTGACATAGTAACTATAGTTAATAAAATTTTTTATATTGACATAGTACCTATAGTTAATAAAATTGTTTATATTAGACATAGTACCAATAGTTAATAAAATTGTTTATATTGACATAGTACCTATAGTTAATAAAATTGTTTATATTGACATAGTACCTGACATAGTACCTAAGTTAAAAATTGTTTATATTGACATAGTACCTATAGTTAATAAAATTGTTTATATTGACATAGTACCTATAGTTAATAAAATTGTTTATATTGACATTGTTATCGTTAAAGGTCAGGGTCAAGTACGAGACTTGAATCGGCGTCTTAGCAAGCGAGTTTCCACCCATACGTTCTCGGCCGATTATCGAGAAGTGTTCGGAGACTTCTGGATAGTGTCGCTTCGAGCATCGAAACTCAGGTTGCGAGATGACATTCCTCACCTTCCCAGAGCACTAACCTGGTACTCATTTCCGCCAATGGTTGTGTCGAACGTGGGAGTGTCTTTTTTTCCAACCACGAGTACAACTCACACTGCTCCCAACGAGAATCGAACACGGGTTGTCCGAACGTCGGTAGTCCAGGTGGTTTTCCCAACCAGGCTTCCCCTTTCTCCCGAGAAGTCTTTTATAGAAGAGGTAATGAGACTAGAAGAATCGTTACATCTACCTCAAAGGTGTAAGTGTTTTATCCCCATTAATACCATAAACACTTTAATGAGTTTGGTAACTTTTTGAGGAGTTAGCTACCATATGTCCCACACATGTTGCTTGTTTAAGACCTGGATGCTACTTTCGGTTTTAAGATCACGCTGTCTAGATTAGGTCAAGTCAGGGTTCTTAAAACAGTGTAGATGGCACCCGCAGAGCGCAGGTAAACCAAACCAGGTGTGAACTAACCACCTGGATGGCGAAAGTCACAATACCTGTTTGAATTCAATTGTGACTTGTTGATGGAACGTTTATTGTAAACATACAAGTGGGTATTGGAGTAGATGACAAGAACTTAGAAAGAGTTCAAGAATACAGCTATCTTGGACATGTGATAACAAATGATGGAGAATTTAAGGCAGAAATAAACAAGGACTGGCATAAAACAATTCCAACAACATGAACAATATAGCAACATCAACGCAGATAACACTAAAACTAAAACTATATATCTAACTACCCCATGAGACGTAGTCTGTCGATAGGACATCGACTCAGATACGTTTTCCCCTTTTTCTAAATGTTCTTTCTTGCAATCTCAATCATTGCAAAGATCTTTTATCAAATCTTGCCACTTGTCTATGTTCTGTGATAGCATCTCGATCTCATCGAAGAAGCCGATTCCTGCTGGCTTTGCTTCTCTGATCAATGTTCTTCTCAGTGTCTCTCTAGGTCGGCCTCTTTTTCTCCTACCTGTTGTTTCCCACATGAGGGCTTGCTTTGCTATTCGGTTATTATCTCTTCTCATCACATGTCCAACATATGACCATCATCTTTTCTTGATTACTGAAGATATTAGTGGTTGATTGGTGATTTCTCTAATTTTCTCGTTTGTTTTGAATTCGTTCCCCGCTATACCAAGTATTTTCCTAAGACATTTATATTCAAATGCGTTCAACGTTGTTTCTATGTCTCTTGTTTTCCAGCTCTCGCGTACATGCGTAAGGGTTACATTTTTAACCACAATTTTTATCTTAGAATTTAAAATATATTTTAAAAAAAAAGGTAAAGTACCCCCATCATGCCAAGTGGTGTATAGGGAATATGGTGTTAGTGACCATACATTTTACAGACCTTCGGCACATGAATTTTGGGGTAATGTGGTCGGTATTACGCCCGTGCCGCTTTACTTTCCCAGAAGAAAATCAGGTACCCAATAACGGCTGGGTGAAATGGAAGCTGTCGGTTGGGATTGAACCCTACATCTTGTCCTTTGTAGTCCAGTTCACTAACCACTGAGCTATCGCGGCTTCCCTTTCAGATATATTAATAAAGATATATATATATAGTCTGGTTTGTTGACAGACTGTTGGTAGCAAGCAATCATGATAAGTCAGTTGTTTGGTCAAATAATAGTGTCTTATGCTGGATGTTGTTTTACTGAACAGCCTCTCTCGTGGCTGAATCTGTCAATATTGGATAGACAGATCCGACCACAGAACGAACAAGATGTATTTCTCGTGCCTGGCCTCGTCTCATTTATCTTTCGCCATTTGTCTTCTTAACCGAACATAACGTATTCTTCAAAAGATGTTGTGCCATTATTTTTATTTTTGTTCTCCATGTGTTACGATGTGACACCAGATTTTCCCAGTTTCTTTCACTGATAGAGAATTCCCTCAAGGAAGCCCTGCAAACATCCTTATATCTCAGCACTGGCCTGTCCTTTGATCTCTTTCACTGATAGAGAATTCCCTCAAGGAAGCCCTGCAAACATCCTTATATCTCAGCCCTGGTCTGTCCTTTGATCTCTTTCACTGATAGAGAATTCCCTCAAGGAAGCCCTGCAAACATCCTTATATCTCAGCACTGGTCTGTCCTTTGATCTCTTTCACTGATAGAGAATTCCCTCAAGGAAGCCCTGCAAACATCCTTATATCTCAGCACTGGTCTGCCCTTTGATCTCTTTCACTGATAGAGAATTCCCTCAAGGAAGCCCTGCAAACATCCTTATATCTCAGCACTGGCCTGTCCTTTGATCTCTTTCACTGATAGAGAATTCCCTCAAGGAAGCCCTGCAAACATCCTTATATCTCAGCACTGGCCTGTCCTTTGATCTCTTTCACTGATAGAGAATTCCCTCAAGGAAGCCCTGCAAACATCCTTATATCTCAGCCCTGGTCTGCCCTTTGATCTCTTTCACTGATAGAGAATTCCCTCAAGGAAGCCCTGCAAACATCCTTATATCTCAGCACTGGCCTGTCCTTTGATCTCTTTCACTGATAGAGAATTCCCTCAAGGAAGCCCTGCAAACATCCTTATATCTCAGCACTGGCCTGTCCTTTGATCTCTTTCACTGATAGAGAATTCCCTCAAGGAAGCCCTGCAAACATCCTTATATCTCAGCACTGGCCTGTCCTTTGATCTCTTTCACTGATAGAGAATTCCCTCAAGGAAGCCCTGCAAACATCCTTATATCTCAGCACTGGTCTGCCCTTTGATCTCTTTCACTGATAGAGAATTCCCTCAAGGAAGCCCTGCAAACATCCTTATATCTCAGCACTGGTCTGTCCTTTGATCTCTTTCACTGATAGAGAATTCCCTCAAGGAAGCCCTGCAAACATCCTTATATCTCAGCACTGGCCTGTCCTTTGATCTTTTTCACTGATAGAGAATTCCCTCAAGGAAGCCATGCAAACATCCTTATATCTCAGCACTGGCCTGTCCTTTGATCTCTTTCACTGATAGAGAATTCCCTCAAGGAAGCCCTGCAAACATCCTTATATCTCAGCACTGGTCTGTCCTTTGATCTCTTTCACTGATAGAGAATTCCCTCAAGGAAGCCCTGCAAACATCCTTATATCTCAGCACTGGTCTGTCCTTTGATCTCTTTCACTGATAGAAAATTCCCTCAAGGAAGCCCTGCAAACATCCTTATATCTCAGCACTGGTCTGTCCTTTGATCTCTTTCACTGATAGAAAATTCCCTCAAGGAAGCCCTGCAAACATCCTTATATCTCAGCACTGGTCTGTCCTTTGATCTCTTTCACTGATAGAGAATTCCCTCAAGGAAGCCCTGCAAACATCCTTATATCTCAGCACTGGCCTGTCCTTTGACCTCTTTCACTGATAGAGAATTCCCTCAAGGAAGCCCTGCAAACATCCTTATATCTCAGCCCTGGCCTGTCCTTTGATCTCTTTCACTGATAGAGAATTCCCTCAAGGAAGCCCTGCAAACATCCTTATATCTCAGCACTGGCCTGTCCTTTGATCTCTTTCACTGATAGAGAATTCCCTCAAGGAAGCCCTGCAAACATCCTTATATCTCAGCACTGGTCTGTCCTTTGATCTCTTTCACTGATAGAGAATTCCCTCAAGGAAGCCCTGCAAACATCCTTATATCTCAGCACTGGCCTGTCCTTTGATCTCTTTCACTGATAGAGAATTCCCTCAAGGAAGCCCTGCAAACATCCTTATATCTCAGCCCTGGCCTGTCCTTTGATCTCTTTCACTGATAGAGAATTCCCTCAAGGAAGCCCTGCAAACATCCTTATATCTCAGCACTGGTCTGTCCTTTGATCTCTTTCACTGATAGAGAATTCCCTCAAGGAAGCCCTGCAAACATCCTTATATCTCAGCACTGGTCTGTCCTTTGATCTCTTTCACTGATAGAGAATTCCCTCAAGGAAGCCCTGCAAACATCCTTATATCTCAGCACTGGTCTGTCCTTTGATCTCTTTCACTGATAGAAAATTCCCTCAAGGAAGCCCTGCAAACATCCTTATATCTCAGCACTGGTCTGTCCTTTGATCTCTTTCACTGATAGAGAATTCCCTCAAGGAAGCCCTGCAAACATCCTTATATCTCAGCCCTGGCCTGTCCTTTGATCTCTTTCACTGATAGAGAATTCCCTCAAGGAAGCCCTGCAAACATCCTTATATCTCAGCACTGGCCTGTCCTTTGATCTCTTTCACTGATAGAGAATTCCCTCAAGGAAGCCCTGCAAACATCCTTATATCTCAGCACTGGCCTGTCCTTTGATCTCTTTCACTGATAGAGAATTCCCTCAAGGAAGCCCTGCAAACATCCTTATATCTCAGCACTGGCCTGTCCTTTGATCTCTTTCACTGATAGAGAATTCCCTCAAGGAAGCCCTGCAAACATCCTTATATCTCAGCACTGGCCTGTCCTTTGATCTCTTTCACTGATAGAGAATTCCCTCAAGGAAGCCCTGCAAACATCCTTATATCTCAGCACTGGCCTGTCCTTTGATCTCTTTCACTGATAGAGAATTCCCTCAAGGAAGCCCTGCAAACATCCTTATATCTCAGCACTGGTCTGCCCTTTGATCTCTTTCACTGATAGAGAATTCCCTCAAGGAAGCCCTGCAAACATCCTTATATCTCAGCACTGGTCTGCCCTTTGATCTCTTTCACTGATAGAGAATTCCCTCAAGGAAGCCCTGCAAACATCCTTATATCTCAGCACTGGTCTGTCCTTTGATCTCTTTCACTGATAGAGAATTCCCTCAAGGAAGCCCTGCAAACATCTTTATATCTCAGCACTGGTCTGTCCTTTGATCTCTTTCACTGATAGAGAATTCCCTCAAGGAAGCCCTGCAAACATCCTTATATCTCAGCACTGGTCTGCCCTTTGATCTCTTTCACTGATAGAGAATTCCCTCAAGGAAGCCCTGCAAACATCCTTATATCTCAGCACTGGTCTGTCCTTTGATCTCTTTCACTGATAGAGAATTCCCTCAAGGAAGCCCTGCAAACATCCTTATATCTCAGCACTGGCCTGTCCTTTGATCTCTTTCACTGATAGAGAATTCCCTCAAGGAAGCCATGCAAACATCCTTATATCTCAGCACTGGCCTGTCCTTTGATCTCTTTCACTGATAGAGAATTCCCTCAAGGAAGCCCTGCAAACATCCTTATATCTCAGCACTGGTCTGTCCTTTGATCTCTTTCACTGATAGAGAATTCCCTCAAGGAAGCCCTGCAAACATCCTTATATCTCAGCACTGGTCTGTCCTTTGATCTCTTTCACTGATAGAGAATTCCCTCAAGGAAGCCCTGCAAACATCCTTATATCTCAGCACTGGTCTGTCCTTTGATCTCTTTCACTGATAAAAAATTCCCTCAAGGAAGCCCTGCAAACATCCTTATATCTCAGCACTGGTCTGTCCTTTGATCTCTTTCACTGATAGAGAATTCCCTCAAGGAAGCCCTGCAAACATCCTTATATCTCAGCACTGGCCTGTCCTTTGATCTCTTTCACTGATAGAGAATTCCCTCAAGGAAGCCCTGCAAACATCCTTATATCTCAGCACTGGCCTGTCCTTTGATCTCTTTCACAGATAGAGAATTCCCTCAAGGAAGCCCTGCAAACATCCTTATATCTCAGCACTGGCCTGTCCTTTGATCTCTTTCACTGATAGAGAATTCCCTCAAGGAAGCCCTGCAAACATCCTTATATCTCAGCACTGGCCTGTCCTTTGATCTCTTTCACTGATAGAGAATTCCCTCAAGGAAGCCCTGCAAACATCCTTATATCTCAGCACTGGTCTGCCCTTTGATCTCTTTCACTGATAGAGAATTCCCTCAAGGAAGCCCTGCAAACATCCTTATATCTCAGCACTGGTCTGCCCTTTGATCTCTTTCACTGATAGAGAATTCCCTCAAGGAAGCCCTGCAAACATCCTTATATCTCAGCACTGGTCTGTCCTTTGATCTCTTTCACTGATAGAGAATTCCCTCAAGGAAGCCCTGCAAACATCCTTATATCTCAGCACTGGTCTGTCCTTTGATCTCTTTCACTGATAGAGAATTCCCTCAAGGAAGCCCTGCAAACATCCTTATATCTCAGCACTGGTCTGTCCTTTGATCTCTTTCACTGATAGAGAATTCCCTCAAGGAAGCCCTGCAAACATCCTTATATCTCAGCACTGGTCTGTCCTTTGATCTCTTTCACTGATAGAGAATTCCCTCAAGGAAGCCCTGCAAACATCCTTATATCTCAGCACTGGTCTGTCCTTTGATCTCTTTCACTGATAGAGAATTCCCTCAAGGAAGCCCTGCAAACATCCTTATATCTCAGCACTGGCCTGTCCTTTGATCTCTTTCACTGATAGAGAATTCCCTCAAGGAAGCCCTGCAAACATCCTTATATCTCAGCACTGGTCTGCCCTTTGATCTCTTTCACTGATAGAGAATTCCCTCAAGGAAGCCCTGCAAACATCCTTATATCTCAGCACTGGTCTGTCCTTTGATCTCTTTCACTGATAGAGAATTCCCTCAAGGAAGCCCTGCAAACATCCTTATATCTCAGCACTGGCCTGTCCTTTGATCTCTTTCACTGATAGAGAATTCCCTCAAGGAAGCCCTGCAAACATCCTTATATCTCAGCACTGGTCTGCCCTTTGATCTCTTTCACTGATAGAGAATTCCCTCAAGGAAGCCCTGCAAACATCCTTATATCTCAGCACTGGTCTGCCCTTTGGTCTCTTTCCGTCCTTAAGTTCCCCATACAATATTTGTTTGGGAATACGATTTATTATCATCATCATGGAGTGCCGTCTCCGCATCGAAGTTTGGCTACCATGGAGCGCCATTCCACTTTGTCTCGCGCTTTGAAGATGTAGGTTGTCATAAGCTGACTTGTCCATCTTTTGATGTTACTCATCCCAGTTGGTCTTGGTCTGCCTCTGCCTTTTTTACCTTGTATTTTCCCTTGCAAGATTACTTTTAGTATGCTGTTGTGTCTTTTAACATGGCCCAAAAATCTCATTTGTTTTATTTGAATTGTGTTTAGTAGTTCTCGTTGCATGTTTACTTGTTGTAGTAGTTCTCGTTGCATGTTTACTTGTTGTAGTAGTTCTCGTTGCATGTTTACTTGTTGTAGTAGTTCTCGTTGCATGTTTACTTGTTGTAGTAGTTCTCGTTGCATGTTTACTTGCTGTAAGACTTTCATTTCAGGAATGCGATTGCATATTAAAATACAGTTTATTTCATTTATTTTGAACTTATAATAGAAGTAGTATGTGCATTTTATCTTCACACAAATAAAGAAACCAACCAAAGTATATATGACAAACAACAGTGACATACATACAGGGTTTACGTCACTGAATGGAGCGGTTCTATGCACTAATTACACAGAGATTATTTGTTACAGAAAAACACGTTGAGGCGTCAGTGGCGAGGAAAAGTTCAAAGCTTCTAACAGTACTTGTTGCGCGTGCAACACATATGGTATTCATAGATGCGAATATGTAAGACCGTTCATTGCAAGAATTTGACTGTAGCCTGGATTAAGACCGTCCATTGCAAGAATTTGACTATCGCCTGGACTAAGACCGTCCATTGCAAGAATTTGACTATAGCCTGGACTAAGACCGTCCATCGCAGGAATTTGACTGTAGCCTGGATTAACACCGTTCATTGTAAAAATTTGACTGTAGCCTGGACTAAGACCGTCCATAGCAAGAATTTGACTATCGCCTGGACTAAGACCGTGCATTGCAAGAATTTGACTATAGCCTGGACTAAGACCGTCCATTGCAAGAATTTGACTGTAGCCTGGACTAAGACCGTCCATTGCAAGAATATGACTGTAGCCTGGACTAAGACCGTCCATCCATTGCAAGAATTTGACTATAGCCTGGACTAAGACCGTCCATTGCAAGAATATGACTATAGCCTGGACTAAGACCGTGCATTGCAAGAATTTGACTATAGCCTGGACTAAGACCGTCCATTGCAAGCATTTTACTGTAGCCTGGACTAAGACCGTCCATTGCAAGAATTTGACTATCGCCTGGACTAAGACCGTCATTGCAAGAATTTGACTATAGCCTGGACTAAGACCGTCCATTGCAAGAATTTTACTATAGCCTGGACTAAGACCGTTGCAAGAATTGACTAAGACTAACATTGACTGTAGCCTGGACTAAGACTGTCCATTGCAAGAATTTGACTGTAGCCTGGACTAAGACCGTCCATTGCAAGAATTTTACTATAGCCTGGACTAAGACCGTCCATTGCAAGAATTTTACTATAGCCTGGACTAAGACCGTCCATTGCAAGAATTTTACTATAGCCTGGACTAAGACCGTCCATTGCAAGAATTTTACTATAGCCTGGACTAAGACCGTCCATTGCAAGAATTTGACTATAGCCTGGACTAAGACCGTCCATTGCAAGAATTTGACTATAGCCTGGACTAAGACCGTCCATTGCAAGAATTTGACTATAGCCTGGACTAAGACCGTTCATTGCAAGCATTTGACTGTAGCCTGGACTAAGACCGCACATTGCAAGAATTTGACTGTAGCCTGGACTAAGACCGCACATTGCAAGAATTTGACTATAGCCTGGACTAAGACCGCACATTGCAAGAATTTGACTGTAGCCTGGACTAAGACCGTTCATTGCAAGAATTTGACTGTAGCCTGGACTAAGACCGTCCATTGCAAGAATTTGACTGTAGCCTGGACTAAGACCGTCACATTGCAAGAATTTGACTGTAGCCTGGACTAAGACCGTCCATTGCAAGAATTTGACTGTAGCCTGGACTAAGACCGTTCATTGCAAGAATTTGACTATAGCCTGGACTAAGACCGTCCATTGCAAGAATTTTACTATAGCCTGGACTAAGACCGCACATTGCAAGAATTTGACTATAGCCTGGACTAAGACCGCACATTGCAAGAATTTGACTATAGCCTGGACTAAGACCGTTCATTGCAAGAATTTGACTGTAGCCTGGACTAACACCGTGCATTGCAAGAATTTTACTATAGCCTGGACTAAGACCGTCCATTGCAAGAATTTGACTATAGCCTGGACTAACACCGTTCATTGCAAGAATTTGACTGTAGCCTGGACTAAGACCGTCCATTGCAAGAATTTGACTATCGCCTGGACTAAGACCGTCCATTGCAAGAATTTGACTATAGCCTGGACTAAGACCGTGCATTGCAAGAATTTGACTATAGCCTGGACTAAGACCGTCCATTGCAAGAATTTGACTATAGCCTGGACTAAGACCGTCCATTGCAAGAATTTGACTATAGCCTGGACTAAGACCGCACATTGCAAGAATTTGACTATAGCCTGGACTAAGACCGCACATTGCAAGAATTTGACTATCGCCTGGACTAAGATCGCACATTGCAAGAACTGTTCCCGTCTCATCACATAGTCAAAAAATGATGATTGTTTCTTCCTAATATTGGAAATTAGCTCTCTTTTTGCTTTGGCCTCTTTCAGAACGTTATCATTACTCTTCCTATCTGTCCATGGTATTCTCAATATTCTTCTGTAAAACCACATTTCTACAGTCTTCAGTGATTTTTTTGGGTCTGTTGTCCTATTGTCCATAATTCACATCCATATGTTAAGACTGGCTCCACATAACATTTAATAACCCTTTTTCTTGTTTCTATTATCACAAATGGATTGCATAGTATTTTCCTAATTTTCTGGAAAGCTGCTTTTAACAGTAGTAATTGCTGACCTTGACTCTCTGTTTTCTTCGTGAGTCTCTTATCACTGGTGGTGAGATTCGATCTCTAGCCTTCTCAGATCGCGGTATAAAACCGGAAGTCCTGCAAGCCCTCTGCGCACTTCAAGGTGTCTTTGACAGCTGGAAATCGAAACGAGTAGACAAAGAAATGGTCACCTCTCGGGGAAACTTGATAGGAAAATCTACCCAAAATATTAAAACTCTGACGATACATAATGAGAGAAGAGTACCTCTGAAGTTGGTGAATATCTGCCTGTATGGCGAAGGACACCAGAGTACATAACTGCCGGTGTGAAAATATGAAAAGTGATATTTCCTCAGAAAATTCTGTCCATCGGGAATTCTCTAGAGGACCTGGCAGAAAGAAAGAAAGAAAGAAACAAACAAACAAACAAACAAACAAACAAACAAACAAACAAACAAACAAACAAACAAACAAACAAATGAAGAAAGAAAGAAAGAAACAAACAAACAACCAAACAAACAAACAAACAACCAAACAAACTAACAAAACAAACATACACAAACAAACAAACAAACAAACAAACACACAAACAAACAAACAAACAAACAATCAAACAAACACACAAACAAACATACACATACAAACATGCAAACAAACAAACACACAAACAAATATACACACATAAACAAACAAACAAACAAACACACAAACAAACAATCAAACAAACAAACATACAAACAAACAGACACACAAACAAACACACAAACAAACAACCAAACAAACTAACAAACAAAAAACAAACAATAACACAAACAAAAATATACAACAAACAAACATGCACACACAAACAAACATACACAAACAAACAAACAAACCAACAAACAAATAAACAAACAAACACACACAAAGAAATAAATTAATAAACAAACAAACAAGCAAGCAAGCAAACAAACAAACAAGCAAACAAACAGTCAAACAAGCAAACAAACACATAAACAGACAAACACACAAACAAACAAACAAACAAACGCACAATACATGTTTGTGCATTCTTGTAATGCCAGCCAAGCCTATCTTCTCGCCTTCTCTGTCTCTCTCGTCTGTATACAAGAACATGGATCCCGTATTGTCTTGTCAGTCCAATGTGCAGTTATAGGATGTTTGTTTGTACTAGGGTCGTCACCACTGCATACCGGATGAACCCATAGGTGTCCCCATAGCTCCCTCGAAAATCTAGAGAAAATTCGAGAAGAACCCTGATCAACATGCACGAACTCTGTAGCACAGCCTGGGGTACAAGGTATGGATAGATGAATGCTGAAAATGTTGCCTTGGCTGCTGACACCTTTTATGGCTTGCTCTTTTCGATTTTAAATTCTAAGAGTTTTTAACGTGCGCAGAATGGACATGGTAGTAAAAGTAAAGTAAAGTACCCCCGTCACGCCAAGTGACGTATAGGGAATATGGTGTTAGTGACCATATATTTTACAGATCTTCGACACATGATTTTTGGGGTAATGTGGTCGGTATTACGCCCGTGCCGCTTTACTTTCCCATTAAAAAAATCCGGTACCAATTAAAGGCTGGGTGAACCGGAATCCGTCGGTTGGGATCGAACCCTACCTCTTGTCCTTTGTAGTCCAGTTCACTTACCACTGAGCTATGGCGGCTCCCTAATGGACATGGAACCTCCTGGTTATTGCCGTTATCCGAGTAGGCTAGACATCGGATCTCACTACCCAGTGAAGAACGGGTTGTGGCGTCACGAAGCAAACACGGATACACATTTTCCTATTTTTCTTTAAAATCGCTCCACCTGTGTTGGGATTTGAACCCGAGTCTTTCATGTCTAGAGGCCAACGTCGTCCATCTAGACTATCCAGCCCCAGGGGATTGAAAGTTATCCGGTGATATAACTGGTTATATCATGGTCGATGAACAAAAACTGACCAAGACCACAACGTAACGATCTCGGGGTGGTTGGTGGAAACACAAACCAGTCGCATCAAACGAGTAGGGATCGAACAAGGGATGGCAATCAGGTGCTTACAAATTGTGTCCTGAGGTCGGATGTATGGGCCGAACATGGTAGTACTTACACCAACTTCCTGTATACGATGACAACACGCAATCCGGACTGCTTAACGCACTTTTAGAAGAGGATGATGAAAGGAATAGACTTCGGACGAACGCAGACACGGATTAAGAAAAGGAATAGACTTCGGACGAACGCAGACACGGATGAAGAAGAAGAAGCACTACGTTTGTTACAATATATTTTTGTGTGTGTGTGATGTCTCTAGAGACTAGAAACTGAATTTCGCTACTTAATTTTTTATTTATTTATTGTAGCCGTGTGCATATAGGTCCCTCGCTGTGTAGGCAGATAACCTCGTCTTCGGCGGTCCTCATATTTTTTTTTGGTCGATGAGTGACGTTTCAGGGGTGGGTGCTGCGGAGAGAAATAAATAAAAATCCCAACTGGTGCAGCCGAGCTTTGAACTCACAACCTCTCTCGAGAGAGACAGACGTCTTGCCTCGAAACCTACTGGTCCCACCATCCCCCTTTTTTCTGTTACTATATAATTTATGTTTGTGACAAGTGACAATTTAGTAGCTGTTGCGAGATGTGGTAATGATTACATTCTGTCTGGAAGTTGTGTTCTGTTTGTACAGGCCGCAACCAGACCTCGTACACATATACGCTGGCATATATATTTAACAAGGACATTTAGCGAGCTATCGACGCTAGGGAGTACTGAAGAAGAGCGACGCTAGGGAGTACTGAAGAAGATCGACGATAGGAGTACTGAAGAAGAGCGACGCTAGGGAGTACTGAAGAAGATCGACGATAGGGAGTACTGAAGAAGATCGACGATAGGGAGTACTGAAGAAGAGCGACGCTAGGGAGTACTGAAGAAGAGCGACGATAGGGAGTACTGAAGAAGAGCGACGATAGGGAGTACTGAAGAAGAGCGACGATAGGGAGTACTGAAGAAGAGCGACGATAGGGAGTACTGAAGAAGAGCGACGATAGGGAGTACTGAAGAAGAGCGACGATAGGGAGTACTGAAGAAGAGCGACGATAGGGAGTACTGAAGAAGAGCGACGCTAGGGAGTACTGAAGAAGAGCGACGATAGGGAGTACTGAAGAAGAGCGACGATAGGGAGTACGGCCCAGGTGGAACCGTAACCCTCGCTTCGAGTGTCCGGAAGCTAATGGTTAGAAACAATTGCAGTTTTGAAGCAGCTTTAGCTGATTACATAAATATTTATTTCATGTGTTATTATTTTTTGTTGATATCACTTACTTGTTGATAGTTCACTCGAGCTGGCTTCGAGTCTTGAGCTCGGTAACATAAAATCTCGTGTGTATACGAATGAGTGTAGCCCACGTTCACACTTAAGTATTGAGTTAATGGCACTCTATGAGTAGCGTCAATTAATTATAAACACAGGTCGAGACCAAACCGAGGGCAAGCAGGCGCGACGTGGGGTCGGTCTCGGATATAAATCTGTCAAAGCAGGGACTGTAATCTTTGCTCCCTGTCAGGGGACATTAAAACAAATGGCTCTAAAACATATGACATTTCTCATATTAACCGATATATAAAGTACATCTATTACGTCATTATTCAATTATTTGTAATCAACCAAAGGTTAAACGAGGGCTGGGAATAAAGGTCGCAAGCTCAGTGTATTCTTTACGTTGTATGCACCAGGCTGTGATATTTTGTTTTCACCAGTGATAGGTTAAAAATGTTAATCTACCAGGAATGGAATTCATGAACGAATAGCAGAAAGGAGAGAACGGTATGAGGAGCCATAATATGTCATCTTAAACAAGCTCAGCAAACATGGGCAGACCAAGATCTGCAGATTCAAACAAGTCAATGAGACATCAGAACACACCGACACAAAATCGTCCGTGTGAATCTATGGGTAGTGGCCAAGGTCAAGCGAGAAGAAGGACAAAAAAAAAAGCAAAATAAAAAGTAGAAGTAGAAGTAGAAGAAGAAGAAGATTTTGAAGAAGAAAATGTAGAGAAAGAAAATATAGAAGAAGAACCTTTTCTTCTTCTATATTTTCTTCTTCAAAATCTTCTTCTTCGTCTACTTCTACTTTTTATTTTGCTTTTTTGTAAGGACAAAACACACAAGAAGAAGAAGAAACAGAAAAAAGAAGAACATGCAGATGAAACAAAACAAACAGAAGAAGATGAGGAAAAAATATAACCAGAAGATGAAGAAGAAAAAATATAACCAGAAGATGAAGAAGAAAAAATATAACCAGAAGATGAAGAAGAAAAAATATAACCAGAAGATGAAGAAGAAAAAATATAACCAGAAGATGAAGAAGAAAAAATATAACCAGAAGATGAAGAAGAAAAAATATAACCAGAAGATGAAGAAGAAAAAACATAACCAGAAGATGAAGAAGAAAAAACATAACCAGAAGATGAAGAAGAAAAAACATAACCAGAAAATGAAGAAGAAGAAGAAAAATATAACCAGAAGATGAAGAAGAAGAAGAAGAAAAAAAGAAGAAGAAGAAGCAAGAAAGAAGAACATGTAGATGAAGAAAAAAGAACCAGAAGTAGAAGAAGGTGATGAGGAACTTCCTGGATAAAGGAAAAAGTCGACCAATCGACTCAACAATTTGATGACAACAACAATAGATTAACAAATAATTGTACAGGAAACCTCGACATTAGTGACACAAGTTATACAAGAAGATCAACTTGAGTATCTCAGTATGTAATTGTAGGAGATGTAAGGAGATAATAGGAGATATAAGGAGATAATAGGGGATATAAGGAGATAATAGGAGATATAAGGAGATTATAGGAGATATAAGGAGATAATAGGAGATATAAGGAGATAATAGGGGATATAAGGAGATAATAGGAGATATAAGGAGATAATAGGAGATATAAGGAGATAATAGGGGATATAAGGAGATAATAGGAGATATAAGGAGATAATAGGAGATATAAGGAGATAATAGGGATATAAGGAGATAATAGGATATATAAGGAGATAATAGGATATATAAGGAGATAATAGGGGATATAAGGAGATAATAGGGGATATAAGGAGATAATAGGAGATAATAGGAGATATAAGGAGATAATAGGGGATATAAGGAGATAATAGGAGATATAAGGAGATAATAGGAGATATAAGGAGATAATAGGAGATATAAGGAGATAATAGGAGATATAAGGAGATAATAGGGGATATAAGGAGATAATAGGAGATATAAGGAGATAATAGGAGATATAAGGAGTTAATAGGAGATATAAGGAGATAATAGGGGATATAAGGAGATAATAGGAGATATAAGGGATAATAGGAGATATAAGGAGATAATAGGAGATATAAGGAGATGTAAGGAGATGTAAGGAGATAATAGGAGATATTAGAAGATAATAGGGGATATAAGGAGATAATATGAGATATAAGGAGATAATAGGAGATATAAGGAGATAATAGGAGATATTAGGAGATAATAGAAGATATTAGGATTGGAGATATAAGGAGATAATAGGAGATGTATTGTGCGGACTGTTGCTCTTCTTTTGGACTCTTCTGTTGTTATGCTGCAAAGTGTTTCTAAAATTCCATAAATCCATTTATTTCTTTGTCAGCCCTTGGGTATGTCGTTCTCATATTTTTTAAAAGCTTGTTGTTTTGTGTTTGTATCTTTCTGTCTTATCACATGGACAAAACCATTCTGTTGTTTCTCGCCACTTCACTTTCCCAGAAAAAAAATCCGGTACCCATTAAAGGCTGGATGAACCAGAAGCCGTCGGCTGGGATCTAACCCTACCTCTTGTCCTTTGAAGTCCAGTCCACTAATCACTGAGCTATCGCGGCTCCCTTCTTCTCTCTTTGCTTCCCTCTATCTCTTCGTCCCTCAAATTTCCCCAGTTGCTACAATATATTCCAGTTGTTCTCTTCTCATAACATGGCCAAAAAATGATGATTGTTTCTTCCTAATATTGGAAATTAGCTCTCTTTTTGCTTTGGCCTCTTTCAGAACGTTATCATTACTCTTCTTAGCTGCCCATGGTATTCTTAACATTCTTATGTAAATCCACATTTCTACAGCCTCCAGAGTTTTTCGTATCCATTTTCCTGTTGTCCGTGATTTACATCCATATGTTAAGACTGGCTCTACATAACATTTAAGAACTCTTTTTCTTGTTTCTATTGTCAAAAATGGATTGAATAGTATCTTCCTTATTTTTTGGAAAGCTGCTTTTGCCTGAGCCATTCTGCATCTCACCTCTGTTGTACATCTTCCATCTGAGGTTAACAAAGTTCCCAAATATCTAAATTCATGAACTATTGTATGTCGAGATTGAACATTGTGGAGAGACATGATCACCTATGCCAGTAGGCCGGGTACTTGATGATGATGATTGTAGTATTGTTCCACCTGTCTTGATGTTCACTTAAGCCTGAAGACAGCCACGAGTAACATTAAATATACTCAGGGGATGCGAGGATGCAAATGTTGAAAACCACTGTTCAGAGTATTTAGCATTGCGGTTCTGTTCTTAAGGTTTCGTGAAATTGTTTCGTACATTTGCGTAGAATGTTGCTCTTTTTTTTTTTTTTATCCCCCATAGCTATGTAAGAGCGAATATAAATTTTGGTTTGCAATTACTCTTGTGCAACGAAACAATTTTTTAGTTTCACGTCAGGAATGTTGAAAGCTCACAGACGGGGATTTGGGCTGTAGCGCGAGGCCTGAGCGAGGGGTTTGTTCAGAGAAGCCTTGTTACCAGCATCAGGGTTAGAGGCTGCTTTTTCATGATCTCTCATTCTGTTCAGCATCTCAGGCTTTCATTTACCTCTTATTTGTTTTACTTTCGTTTTCTTCTTCTTCATCCCTCCCTCTCGCTTTCTAGTTCCTCCCTCTCTCTCTCTCTCTCTCTCTCTCTCTCTCTCTCTCTCTCTCTCTCCATAAATGTATGTGTGTGTTAATGTGTGTATATATATATATATATGTATATATATATAAATATAATGTTAAGCTCAGATGGTAGATATACAAGAGAGGTGAGATGCAGAATAGCTCAGGCAAGAGTAGCTCTCCAAAATGCTGAGAAAGATAAAGTGTTATCCTTTTGTGACAATGGAAACAAGGATTAAGTTCTTAAATGTTATTGAGTTATTTGCGGGTCATCATCATTGCACTCCGAACATGTCCATAGGTGCTCAGATCCCCTCCTCAGCAATTCCCTCAGTGTCCAGCGACTGACGACTCCAGTTCTATGTTGGTTGATAAGTCTTCTTACATGGCCACTAAGTTTCTCATTTCTGGCTGTGCCCATCTTAACTCCCATTTCCATCATCCGAAGAAGTGACGTGGATCTGTGTTTGTCGAAGTCATGTGCTCTTCCCACATCTCGGAGGGCATTGATGATGTCCGCCCGATCCATTGGTTGCCCGTCCTCAACGACAGCGCAGCTAGCCAACCTGTCCGCCCTTTCATTTCCCCGTACTCCCGCATGTCCAGGGACATAGACAAAGGTGACCTTACGTATTTTGGATTTCTGCAACGACTCTACCCATTGCATGCGTACAAAGCCTGCCTCCACTTTTTTTATCATGCTCATCGAATCACTCAGTATACATGCGTGGGTGTAGTCTTGTGACTCTAACCATTTGAATGCCTTGGTCACTGCCATCGCCTCCATTGTCATGCTACTCGTGGTCATGACGTATGCACCACTGTCTTCTTTGACTATTCTGCCTGCCGAGCGTGCTGTAAATGCCCATGCACTTCTTTGGTGTCGTCTTACAGATCCGTCTGTATAGATGACTGCATCTTTCTCATCGGTGTTATCGCAGATGAGACCGTTGACCTCAGCATTAACCACGACCGGGTTCTGTTCCCTACTTTTCCTGTCGAGTGTGACAATACACGAGAAAGTCTCCTTGAATGACGTAGGCACCGGTATCCACTCCTCACCAACGCTGATATTGGTAAGCCCACAGACCTGTTTGATGACATCTTCTGCTCGGCCCACCCATGATTTGCCTCTTTTTAGCCTGGCACCTTTCCCTGTGTTGAGCACGTGGTGTAATGGATGCTCTGTATCTGTACTAATCGTCAGGTATGCTCGTGCTCTCCAGATCTTGATTCTGTCATCCATGGTTGGAAAGTCAAGAAGATACCTCATTGCTACACAGGGAGTGTCCCTCGTACATCCCAGGATAATGCGCATGGCTTCATTTTGTATTTTCTCCAGCCTATCAATTTGAGTTGTACTGACAGTAAGAATGGCCAGGGCATACTCGATTGGTGCGATGACTAATCCCTGGAACAGAAGAGTAAGTAGCCTCTGCTCGATGTTGGCAGCTGCCATGACCTTCAAGGCGGCTAATCCTTTGCAGGATTTTGTTATCACATGGTCGACGTGGTCCCGAAAACACAGGCTGCGATCAAACTAAACTCCGAGGTATGTCTTCAACTTGTCCCTGGTCACCTCATCAGCTCCCATTCGTACTACCGGTGTGGTCGTATGAACGATATGATTGTTAAGGGAGAACCATGAAACTGATGCTTTATTAGGATTAACCAAGGCACCTGAAACCCCACACCAGGAAGAAATGCGATCGAGTTCGTCTTGCATTGTGGAGGCGATTCCCCGTCTGTCTCTTCCCTGTCGATATACCAGAATATCATCAGCAAAAGTCATAGTTCTTCCCCTCCCGTCCAGCTGTTGGGCCGTGATCGTTATTGTGTACACATTAAATAGAACTGGTGACAATGGTGAGCCTTGTGGCAGCCCAGGACAAATGGATGTTGGCTCGGAAGACCAACTTCCACATCTGAGTATTACCTTCCTCTGAAACAGCGCTGCAGCGATCCATCTAATGAGGAAGGGGTTCACCGCCAGCTTGTGGAGCATATGCATGAGGTATTCAAATGGTACCCTGTTGTATGCATCCTCCAGATCTATAGCAGCAGCACATGTCTGCTCTCGTCTGTGGTAGCCTTCGAAGACGTAATAGTCGAAGACTGCAGCATTGAGCCATGTCTCTTTGTTATATCTATAACCTCCGAGTGTGGATGGGAATACGCGTTTCTGTTCAAGGCGACACGTGAGGACACGGGCAACTATTTTCTCCAGCAGCTTGGCCGCAGTGTTCTGCATTGTGATGATTCTGTAGGCACTGATCTGAGAATGGTCCTTGTTTGGCTTCGGTAGCGGTAGTAAGTAGCTGTGTAGCCATTCCTCCTTAATCTGGCCACTCCGAATACTGGCATTAAACTCATTGGCCAGTTTTGTCAAGTCGGCGTCGCTAAATCGCCTATGTCATCGTACTGAACACCATCTGGACCAGGAGCAGTGTTGTGGGGCCTTATAAGTGTTGTCCGAATGGTATCGGTTGTGATTGTGAGATCTTCTTCCAGCACTACATCCTTACTCAATTTTGACAGCGATCCCCGTATCCTCATTCTTACAGTCTCATTTCTTTGGTCCGTCTGCTCAATGTAGAGGACAAGCCCTTTGCTCTCATCAGATTTGTGCGATATCCAGCCTATACTATGAAAGTCTGGTATGCCTCTGTGTCGTGTTGTGCCATTCATGCTCTGATGAAGGCGCCAGAATGGGGCTAGCGATTTTTCTGAGCACACTTTTCTACAGAAGGCATCCCATTAGGCATCCTTAGCCTGCTTAGCACATAATTTAAAGGGCTTCATTCTTTGGTCGACCTCTACTTTCATACTCTTCAAGAGCTCAGGTTGTGTTCTTCCATTCTTTCTGGCTTTCTGCCATGTCTTGGCCGTTTGTCTCTTGTACCGCCAAGCTTCCTCAACATCTACGTTCCACCAGGGTGGCTGCGCCCATCTCTTCTGCCTCCTACGAGGGGCGCTCTGTTTCCTATGTCTGATTTAGGAGCAGACAAGAGAACTCCACACATTCCACTACTAGAAAACCAGGACGTCATTAGCAAAATATATCTATCTATCTATCTATCTATCTATCTATCTATCTATCTATCTATCTATCTATCTATCTATCTATCTATCTATCTATCTATCTATCTATCTATCTATCTATCTATCTATCTATCTATCTATCTATCTATCTATCTATCTATCTATCTATCTATCTATCTATCTATCTATCTATCTATCTATCTATCTATCTATCTATCTATCTAATCTATCTATCTATCTATCTATCTATCTATCTATCTATCTATCTATCTATCTATCTATCTATCTATCTATCTATCTATCTATCTATCTATCTATCTATCTATCTATCTATCTATCTATCTATCTATCTATCTATCTATCTATCTATCTATCTATCTATCTATCTATCTATCTATCTATCTATCTATCTATCTATCTATCTATCTATCTATCTATCTATCTATCTATCTATCTATCTATCTATCTATCTATCTATCTATCTATCTATCTATCTATCTATCTATCTATCTATCTATCTATCTATCTATCTATCTATCTATCTATCTATTGACCTTTCGAGCTATAGCCGACCCATAGGGTATAGAGCTAGATAATCTTCCTCTTATCTAAATTTTTATTCTAGCAGTTTTAATTTCTTGTAAAAATCTTGTATCAAATCTCGCCATTTGTCTCTGTTCTGTGCAAGCAGCTTTATCTCATTTAGGAAGCCGATTTCTGCTGTTCTTGCCTCTCTGATCAACGTTCTCCTCAGTGTCTTTCTGGGTCGGCCACTTTTCCTCTTACCTGTTGTTTACCACATGAGGGCTTGCTTTGTTATTCGGTTATTATCTCTGCTGATCATATTTTATAGGGAAAAAATATAAAAAACTATCATTACGGGATTTTCGGAATGTGGGTCTGCCGAGGGCAATTATAGTACCGAAGAATAAAGAGCACTTGTCCAGTGCAGTCGACGTTCTTTCCCACTCTCTATCTCTCTCACTCTCTCACTCTCTCACTCTCTCACTCTCTCTCCCACTCACATATCTCTCTCCCTTTCGATATTTCTATCCCTCTCCGTCTCCCTCTCTCTCCTTCTCTCTCCCTATTTACCTCTCTCCCTCGCTCGCCCACTCTCTTCCCCTGTCTCTTCGCCTCTCTCTCCTCGTCCTACCCCCTCTCTCTCCCTTTTCCTCTCTCTCTGACCACCTCTATTTCCCCCTCTCTCTCATATTTCACTCCATCCATATTCCTCTCCCTCTATTCCACTCTTTCCTTCTGCCTCTCCATCTCTCTCTCCTCTGTCTCTCTTCCCTTTACCTCTCTCTCACTCTTCCTCTCACTCCTCTCTCTCACTCCCTCTCTCTCACTTTCCCCTCTTTCTCCCTTCCCTTTATCTCTCTCTCGTCATCTCTCACGCCCTCTCCCCCTCTCTCTTCACCTCTCTCTCTAACCCTCTCCTACCATCTCTTTCTCCCCCTCTTTATCCCTCTCCTACCATTTGTTTCTCCCTCTCTCTCCCTCTTCCTCCATCTCTTTCTTTCCTCTCCCTCCCTCTCCCTCTCTATCCCTTTCATTCCATCTATTTCTCCCTCTCTCCCCCTCCATATCTTTCTCCCTCTCTGTCCCTCTCCCTCTCTCTATTCCTCACCCACCATCTCTTTCTCCCTTTCTATCTCTCTCCCTCCATCTTTTCTCCTCTCTCTCTCCCTCTCCCATCATCTCTTTCTCCATATCCATCTCTCTCTCTCTCCATCTCTCTATTCCTCTCCCACCATCTCCTTCTCCCTCTCTCTCCCTCTATCTCTCCCTCTCTCTCCCTCTCTCTATCCCTCGCCTACCATCTTTTCTCCCTCTCGCTCCCTCCCTCTCTCTATCTCTCTCTCACCATCTCTTTCTCCCTCTCTCTCTCCTCTACATATCCCTCTCCACAATCTCTTTCTCTCTCCCTCTCTCTATTCCCTCTCCATCTCTTTCTCCCTCTCTCTACCCCTCTCCTTCTCTCTATCCTCTCCCTCCATTTCTTTCTCTCTCTTTCTCCCGCTGCCTCTCTATCCCTCTCCTTCTCTCTATCCTCTCTCACCATCGTTCTCTCTCTTTCTCCAGCTGCCTCTCTATCCCTCTCTATCCCTCTCTATCCCTCTCCCTCTCTCTATCCTCTCTCACCATCTTTCTCTCTCTTTCTCCAGCTGCCTCTCTATCCCTCTCCCTCTCTCTATCCTCTCTCACCATCTTTCTCTCTCTTTCTCCAGCTGCCTCTCTATCCCTCTCCCTCTCTCTATCCTCTCTCACCATCTTTCTCTCTCTTTCTCCAGCTGCCTCTCTATCCCTCTCTATCCCTCTCTATCCCTCTCTATCCCTCTCCCTCTCTCTATCCTCTCTCACCATCTCTCTCTCTCTCTCTCTTGTTTCTTGTATGTTTATTTTCCCCCAGGAAACAAACAGCGGTAAGTTAGAAGGTAATAGAGAGAATCATGCAGCTGTTGATCTAAGGAAAGGAGTCAGACAAGGCTGTGTTCTGTCTCCAGGTCTGTTCAAGCCATACCCGGGGGGAGATTGTTAAATACGTCACGGAAACTCTAGGTTTAAACATCAATGGCAAAATAATTAACAACTAAGGTATTCGGATGAGGTTTTGCAACTTGCATCAAGTGCTGAAGAACTACAACAACTAGTTAAAGAGATAGCAAGAAAGGCAATCAATGTTGATAATATACAGATATTCATTA
>JAVIAB010000104.1:29792463-29812463 GCA_032433765.1 Megaustenia siamemsis | reverse complement strand
ATTTGTAATCAACCAAAGGTTAAACGAGGGCTGGGAATAAAGGTCGCAAGCTCAGTGTATTCTTTACGTTGTATGCACCAGGCTGTGATATTTTGTTTTCACCAGTGATAGGTTAAAAATGTTAATCTACCAGGAATGGAATTCATGAACGAATAGCAGAAAGGAGAGAACGGTATGAGGAGCCATAATATGTCATCTTAAACAAGCTCAGCAAACATGGGCAGACCAAGATCTGCAGATTCAAACAAGTCAATGAGACATCAGAACACACCGACACAAAATCGTCCGTGTGAATCTATGGGTAGTGGCCAAGGTCAAGCGAGAAGAAGGACAAAAAAAAAAGCAAAATAAAAAGTAGAAGTAGAAGTAGAAGAAGAAGAAGATTTTGAAGAAGAAAATGTAGAGAAAGAAAATATAGAAGAAGAACCTTTTCTTCTTCTATATTTTCTTCTTCAAAATCTTCTTCTTCGTCTACTTCTACTTTTTATTTTGCTTTTTTGTAAGGACAAAAACACACAAGAAGAAGAAGAAACAGAAAAAAGAAGAACATGCAGATGAAACAAAACAAACAGAAGAAGATGAGGAAAAATATAACCAGAAGATGAAGAAGAAAAAATATAACCAGAAGATGAAGAAGAAAAAATATAACCAGAAGATGAAGAAGAAAAAATATAACCAGAAGATGAAGAAGAAAAAATATAACCAGAAGATGAAGAAGAAAAAATATAACCAGAAGATGAAGAAGAAAAAATATAACCAGAAGATGAAGAAGAAAAAACATAACCAGAAGATGAAGAAGAAAAAACATAACCAGAAGATGAAGAAGAAAAAACATAACCAAAATGAAGAAGAAGAAGAAAAATATAACCAGAAGATGAAGAAGAAGAAGAAGAAGAAAAAAAGAAGAAGAAGAAGCAAGAAAGAAGAACATGTAGATGAAGAAAAAAGAACCAGAAGTAGAAGAAGGTGATGAGGAACTTCCTGGATAAAGGAAAAAGTCGACCAATCGACTCAACAATTTGATGACAACAACAATAGATTAACAAATAATTGTACAGGAAACCTCGACATTAGTGACACAAGTTATACAAGAAGATCAACTTGAGTATCTCAGTATGTAATTGTAGGAGATGTAAGGAGATAATAGGAGATATAAGGAGATAATAGGGGATATAAGGAGATAATAGGAGATATAAGGAGAGATTTATAGGAGATATAAGGAGATAATAGGAGATATAAGGAGATAATAGGAGATATAAGGAGATAATAGGGATATAAGGAGATAATAGGAGATATAAGGAGATAATAGGAGATATAAGGAGATAATAGGGGATATAAGGAGATATATAGGAGATATAAGGAGATAATAGGAGATATAAGGAGATAATAGGGGATATAAGGAGATAATAGGATATATAAGGAGATAATAGGAGATATAAGGAGATAATAGGGATATAAGGAGATAATAGGGGATATAAGGAGATAATAGGAGATATAAGGAGATAATAGGGGATATAAGGAGATAATAGGAGATATAAGGAGATAATAGGAGATATAAGGAGATAATAGGAGATATAAGGAGATAATAGGAGATATAAGGAGATAATAGGGATATAAGGAGATAATAGGAGATATAAGGAGATAATAGGAGATATAAGGAGTTAATAGGAGATATAAGGAGATAATAGGGGATATAAGGAGATAATAGGAGATATAAGGAGATAATAGGAGATATAAGGAGATAATAGGAGATATAAGGAGATGTAAGGAGATGTAAGGAGATAAAAGGAGATATTAGAAGATAATAGGGGATATAAGGAGATAATATGAGATATAAGGAGATAATAGGAGATATAAGGAGATAATAGGAGATATTAGGAGATAATAGAAGATATTAGGATTGGAGATATAAGGAGATAATAGGAGATGTATTGTGCGGACTGTTGCTCTTCTTTTGGACTCTTCTGTTGTTATGCTGCAAAGTGTTTCTAAAATTCCATAAATCCATTTATTTCTTTGTCAGCCCTTGGTATGTCGTTCTCATATTTTTAAAAGCTTGTTGTTTTGTGTTTGTATCTTTCTGTCTTATCACATGGACAAAACCATTCTGTTGTTTCTCGCCACTTCACTTTCCCAGAAAAAAAATCCGGTACCCATTAAAGGCTGGATGAACCAGAAGCCGTCGGCTGGGATCTAACCCTACCTCTTGTCCTTTGAAGTCCAGTCCACTAATCACTGAGCTATCGCGGCTCCCTTCTTCTCTCTTTGCTTCCCTCTATCTCTTCGTCCCTCAAATTTCCCCAGTTGCTACAATATATTCCAGTTGTTCTCTTCTCATAACATGGCCAAAAAATGATGATTGTTTCTTCCTAATATTGGAAATTAGCTCTCTTTTTGCTTTGGCCTCTTTCAGAACGTTATCATTACTCTTCTTAGCTGCCCATGGTATTCTTAACATTCTTATGTAAATCCACATTTCTACAGCCTCCAGAGTTTTTCGTATCCATTTTCCTGTTGTCCGTGATTTACATCCATATGTTAAGACTGGCTCTACATAACATTTAAGAACTCTTTTTCTTGTTTCTATTGTCAAAAATGGATTGAATAGTATCTTCCTTATTTTTTGGAAAGCTGCTTTTGCCTGAGCCATTCTGCATCTCACCTCTGTTGTACATCTTCCATCTGAGGTTAACAAAGTTCCCAAATATCTAAATTCATGAACTATTGTATGTCGAGATTGAACATTGTGGAGAGACATGATCACCTATGCCAGTAGGCCGGGTACTTGATGATGATGATTGTAGTATTGTTCCACCTGTCTTGATGTTCACTTAAGCCTGAAGACAGCCACGAGTAACATTAAATATACTCAGGGGATGCGAGGATGCAAATGTTGAAAACCACTGTTCAGAGTATTTAGCATTGCGGTTCTGTTCTTAAGGTTTCGTGAAATTGTTTCGTACATTTGCGTAGAATGTTGCTCTTTTTTTTTTTTTTTATCCCCCATAGCTATGTAAGAGCGAATATAAATTTTGGTTTGCAATTACTCTTGTGCAACGAAACAATTTTTTAGTTTCACGTCAGGAATGTTGAAAGCTCACAGACGGGGATTTGGGCTGTAGCGCGAGGCCTGAGCGAGGGGTTTGTTCAGAGAAGCCTTGTTACCAGCATCAGGGTTAGAGGCTGCTTTTTCATGATCTCTCATTCTGTTCAGCATCTCAGGCTTTCATTTACCTCTTATTTGTTTTACTTTCGTTTTCTTCTTCTTCATCCCTCCCTCTCGCTTTCTAGTTCCTCCCTCTCTCTCTCTCTCTCCTCTCTCTCTCTCTCTCTCTCTCTCTCTCTCCATAAATGTATGTGTGTGTTAATGTGTGTATATATATATATATATATGTATATATATATAAATATAATGTTAAGCTCAGATGGTAGATATACAAGAGAGGTGAGATGCAGAATAGCTCAGGCAAGAGTAGCTCTCCAAAATGCTGAGAAAGATAAAGTGTTATCCTTTTGTGACAATGGAAACAAGGATTAAGTTCTTAAATGTTATTGAGTTATTTGCGGGTCATCATCATTGCACTCCGAACATGTCCATAGGTGCTCAGATCCCCTCCTCAGCAATTCCCTCAGTGTCCAGCGACTGACGACTCCAGTTCTATGTTGGTTGATAAGTCTTCTTACATGGCCACTAAGTTTCTCATTTCTGGCTGTGCCCATCTTAACTCCCATTTCCATCATCCGAAGAAGTGACGTGGATCTGTGTTTGTCGAAGTCATGTGCTCTTCCCACATCTCGGAGGGCATTGATGATGTCCGCCCGATCCATTGGTTGCCCGTCCTCAACGACAGCGCAGCTAGCCAACCTGTCCGCCCTTTCATTTCCCCGTACTCCCGCATGTCCAGGGACATAGACAAAGGTGACCTTACGTATTTTGGATTTCTGCAACGACTCTACCCATTGCATGCGTACAAAGCCTGCCTCCACTTTTTTTATCATGCTCATCGAATCACTCAGTATACATGCGTGGGTGTAGTCTTGTGACTCTAACCATTTGAATGCCTTGGTCACTGCCATCGCCTCCATTGTCATGCTACTCGTGGTCATGACGTATGCACCACTGTCTTCTTTGACTATTCTGCCTGCCGAGCGTGCTGTAAATGCCCATGCACTTCTTTGGTGTCGTCTTACAGATCCGTCTGTATAGATGACTGCATCTTTCTCATCGGTGTTATCGCAGATGAGACCGTTGACCTCAGCATTAACCACGACCGGGTTCTGTTCCCTACTTTTCCTGTCGAGTGTGACAATACACGAGAAAGTCTCCTTGAATGACGTAGGCACCGGTATCCACTCCTCACCAACGCTGATATTGGTAAGCCCACAGACCTGTTTGATGACATCTTCTGCTCGGCCCACCATGATTTGCCTCTTTTTAGCCTGGCACCTTTCCTGTGTTGAGCACGTGGTGTAATGGATGCTCTGTATCTGTACTAATCGTCAGGTATGCTCGTGCTCTCCAGATCTTGATTCTGTCATCCATGGTTGGAAAGTCAAGAAGATACCTCATTGCTACACAGGGAGTGTCCCTCGTACATCCCAGGATAATGCGCATGGCTTCATTTGTATTTTCTCCAGCCTATCAATTTGAGTTGTACTGACAGTAAGAATGGCCAGGGCATACTCGATTGGTGCGATGACTAATCCCTGGAACAGAAGAGTAAGTAGCCTCTGCTCGATGTTGGCAGCTGCCATGACCTTCAAGGCGGCTAATCCTTTGCAGGATTTTTGTTATCACATGGTCGACGTGGTCCCGAAAACACAGGCTGCGATCAAACTAAACTCCGAGGTATGTCTTCAACTTGTCCCTGGTCACCTCATCAGCTCCCATTCGTACTACCGGTGTGGTCGTATGAACGATATGATTGTTAAGGGAGAACCATGAAACTGATGCTTTATTAGGATTAACCAAGGCACCTGAAACCCCACACCAGGAAGAAATGCGATCGAGTTCGTCTTGCATTGTGGAGGCGATTCCCCGTCTGTCTCTTCCTGTCGATATACCAGAATATCATCAGCAAAAGTCATAGTTCTTCCCCTCCCGTCCAGCTGTTGGGCCGTGATCGTTATTGTGTACACATTAAATAGAACTGGTGACAATGGTGAGCCTTGTGGCAGCCCAGGACAAATGGATGTTGGCTCGGAAGACCAACTTCCACATCTGAGTATTACCTTCCTCTGAAACAGCGCTGCAGCGATCCATCTAATGAGGAAGGGGTTCACCGCCAGCTTGTGGAGCATATGCATGAGGTATTCAAATGGTACCCTGTTGTATGCATCCTCCAGATCTATAGCAGCAGCACATGTCTGCTCTCGTCTGTGGTAGCCTTCGAAGACGTAATAGTCGAAGACTGCAGCATTGAGCCATGTCTCTTTGTTATATCTATAACCTCCGAGTGTGGATGGGAATACGCGTTTCTGTTCAAGGCGACACGTGAGGACACGGGCAACTATTTTCTCCAGCAGCTTGGCCGCAGTGTTCTGCATTGTGATGATTCTGTAGGCACTGATCTGAGAATGGTCCTTGTTTGGCTTCGGTAGCGGTAGTAAGTAGCTGTGTAGCCATTCCTCCTTAATCTGGCCACTCCGAATACTGGCATTAAACTCATTGGCCAGTTTTGTCAAGTCGGCGTCGCTAAATCGCCTATGTCATCGTACTGAACACCATCTGGACCAGGAGCAGTGTTGTGGGGCCTTATAAGTGTTGTCCGAATGGTATCGGTTGTGATTGTGAGATCTTCTTCCAGCACTACATCCTTACTCAATTTTGACAGCGATCCCCGTATCCTCATTCTTACAGTCTCATTTCTTTGGTCCGTCTGCTCAATGTAGAGGACAAGCCCTTTGCTCTCATCAGATTTGTGCGATATCCAGCCTATACTATGAAAGTCTGGTATGCCTCTGTGTCGTGTTGTGCCATTCATGCTCTGATGAAGGCGCCAGAATGGGGCTAGCGATTTTTCTGAGCACACTTTTCTACAGAAGGCATCCCATTAGGCATCCTTAGCCTGCTTAGCACATAATTTAAAGGGCTTCATTCTTTGGTCGACCTCTACTTTCATACTCTTCAAGAGCTCAGGTTGTGTTCTTCCATTCTTTCTGGCTTTCTGCCATGTCTTGGCCGTTTGTCTCTTGTACCGCCAAGCTTCCTCAACATCTACGTTCCACCAGGGTGGCTGCGCCCATCTCTTCTGCCTCCTACGAGGGGCGCTCTGTTTCCTATGTCTGATTTAGGAGCAGACAAGAGAACTCCACACATTCCACTACTAGAAAACCAGGACGTCATTAGCAAAATATCTATCTATCTATCTATCTATCTATCTATCTATCTATCTATCTATCTATCTATCTATCTATCTATCTATCTATCTATCTATCTATCTATCTATCTATCTATCTATCTATCTATCTATCTATCTATCTATCTATCTATCTATCTATCTATCTATCTATCTTCTATCTATCTATCTATCTATCTATCTATCTATCTATCTAATCTATCTATCTATCTATCTATCTACTATCTATCTATCTATCTATCTATCTATCTATCTATCTATCTATCTATCTATCTATCTATCTATCTATCTATCTATCTATCTATCTATCTATCTATCTATCTATCTATCTATCTATCTATCTATCTATCTATCTATCTATCTATCTATCTATCTATCTATCTATCTATCTATCTATCTATCTATCTATCTATCTATCTATCTATCTATCTATCTATCTATCTATCTATCTATCTATCTATCTATCTATCTATCTATCTATCTATCTATCTATCTATCTATCTATCTATCTATCTATCTATCTATCTATCTATCTATCTATCTATCTATTGACCTTTCGAGCTATAGCCGACCCATAGGGTATAGAGCTAGATAATCTTCCTCTTATCTAAATTTTTATTCTAGCAGTTTTAATTTCTTGTAAAAATCTTGTATCAAATCTCGCCATTTGTCTCTGTTCTGTGCAAGCAGCTTTATCTCATTTAGGAAGCCGATTTCTGCTGTTCTTGCCTCTCTGATCACGTTCTCCTCAGTGTCTTTCTGGGTCGGCCACTTTTCCTCTTACCTGTTGTTTACCACATGAGGGCTTGCTTTGTTATTCGGTTATTATCTCTGCTGATCATATTTTATAGGGAAAAAAAATATAAAAAACTATCATTACGGGATTTTCGGAATGTGGGTCTGCCGAGGGCAATTATAGTACCGAAGAATAAAGAGCACTTGTCCAGTGCAGTCGACGTTCTTTCCCACTCTCTATCTCTCTCACTCTCTCACTCTCTCACTCTCTCACTCTCTCACTCTCTCTCCTCTCTCACATATCTCTCTCCCTTTCGATATTTCTATCCCTCTCCGTCTCCCTCTCTCTCCTTCTCTCTCCCTATTTACCTCTCTCCCTCGCTCGCCCACTCTCTTCCCCTGTCTCTTCGCCTCTCTCTCCTCGTCCTACCCCCTCTCTCTCCCTTTTCCTCTCTCTCTGACCACCTCTATTTCCCCCTCTCTCTCATATTTCACTCCATCCATATTCCTCTCCCTCTATTCCACTCTTTCCTTCTGCCTCTCCATCTCTCTCCTCCTCTGTCTCTCTTCCCTTTACCTCTCTCTCACTCTTCCTCTCACTCCCTCTCTCTCACTCCCTCTCTCTCACTTTCCCCTCTTTCTCCCTTTCCCTTTATCTCTCTCTCGTCATCTCTCACGCCCTCTCCCCCTCTCTCTTCACCTCTCTCTCTAACCCTCTCCTACCATCTCTTTCTCCCCCCTCTTTATCCCTCTCCTACCATTTGTTTCTCCTCTCTCTCCCTCTTCCTCCATCTCTTTCTTCCTCTCCCTCCCTCTCCCTCTCTATCCCTTTCATTCCATCTATTTCTCTCCTCTCTCCCCCTCCATATCTTTCTCCCTCTCTGTCCCTCTCCTCTCTCTATTCCTCACCCACCATCTCTTTCTCCCTTTCTATCTCTCTCCCTCCATCTTTTCTCCCTCTCTCTCTCCCTCTCCCATCATCTCTTTTCTCCATATCCATCTCTCTCTCCTCCATCTCTCTATTCCTCTCCCACCATCTCCTTCTCCCTCTCTCTCCCTCTATCTCTCCCTCTCTCTCCCTCTCTCTCTATCCCTCGCCTACCATCTTTTCTCCCTCTCGCTCCCTCCCTCTCTCTATCTCTCTCTCACCATCTCTTTCTCCCTCTCTCTCTCCCTCTACATATCCCTCTCCACAATCTCTTTCTCTCTCCCTCTCTCTATTCCTCTCTCCATCTCTTTCTCCCTCTCTCTACCCCTCTCCTTCTCTCTATCCCTCTCCCTCCATTTCTTTCTCTCTCTTTCTCCCGCTGCCTCTCTATCCCTCTCCTTCTCTCTATCCTCTCTCACCATCGTTCTCTCTCTTTCTCCAGCTGCCTCTCTATCCCTCTCTATCCCTCTCTATCCCTCTCCCTCTCTCTATCCTCTCTCACCATCTTTCTCTCTCTTTCTCCAGCTGCCTCTCTATCCCTCTCCCTCTCTCTATCCTCTCTCACCATCTTTCTCTCTCTTCTTTCTCCAGCTGCCTCTCTATCCCTCTCCCTCTCTCTATCCTCTCTCACCATCTTTCTCTCTCTTTCTCCAGCTGCCTCTCTATCCCTCTCTATCCCTCTCTATCCCTCTCTATCCCTCTCTATCCTCTCCCTCTCTCTATCCTCTCTCACCATCTCTCTCTCTCTCTCTCTTGTTTCTTGTATGTTTATTTTCCCCCCAGGAAACAAACAGCGGTAAGTTAGAAGGTAATAGAGAGAATCATGCAGCTGTTGATCTAAGGAAAGGAGTCAGACAAGGCTGTGTTCTGTCTCCAGGTCTGTTTCAAGCCATACCCGGGGGGAGATTGTTAAATACGTCACGGAAACTCTAGGTTTAAACATCAATGGCAAAATAATTAACAACTAAGGTATTCGGATGAGGTTTTGCAACTTGCATCAAGTGCTGAAGAACTACAACAACTAGTTAAAGAGATAGCAAGAAAGGCAATCAATGTGATAATATACAGATATTCATTAAATTCAGCTTTCTTCTTCTTCTTCCTCCTCTTTTGCTTCTTATTCGATCATGGCTCATTCAAACTAGGACTCCGGACTCTCTTATGAAGGCAGCTGTCTAAGTGATTCGGTTGTCCCGTAGAGTTTCTCTTCCAGGGAGGTGGGTGTGGGCCACATTGTCCTCCTCAGGCCAGACAGACAGACAGACAGGCAGGCAGGCAGGCAGACAGGCAGGCAGGCAGGCAGGCAGGCAGGCAGGCAGCAGACAGACAGACAGGTCATGATGTGACGTACATTCGGTGCAGGCGATCATGCCCTTCCACAATTTTCTATCCACAGTGCATCGGATCAATTATGTTGTTGACTGTTTTCTGTATTATGACACTCAAGCTATCTATCTATCTGTCTGTCTGTCTGTATGTCTGTCTGTCTGTCTGTCTGTCTATTTATCTGTCTGTCTGTCAGTCTGTCTGTCTGTCTATCTGTCTATCTGTCTGTCTGTCTGTCTGTCTGTCTGTCTATTTATCTGTCTGTCTGTCTATTTATCTGTCTGTCTGTCTGTCTGTTGTCTTTGTATCTGTCTGTCTGTCTATTTATTTGTCTGTCTGTCTGTCTATTTATCTGTCTGTCTGTCTGTCTATTTATCTGTCTGTCTGTCTGTCTGTCTGTCCTGTCTGTCATTTATCTGTCTGTCTGTCTGTCCTATTTATCTGTCTGTCTGTCTATTTATCTGTCTGTCTGTCTGTCTGTCTGTCTATTTATCTGTCTGTCTGTCTGTCTGTCTGTCTGTCTGTCTATTTATCTGTCTGTCTGTCTGTCTGTCTGTCTGTCTGTCTGTCCTGTCTGTCTGTCTATTTATCTGTCTGTCTATTTATCTGTCTGTCTGTCTGTCTGTCTATTTATCTGTCTGTCTGTCTATTTATCTGTCTGTCTGTCTGTCTGTCTGTCTGTCTATTTATCTGTCTGTCTGTCTGTCTATTTATCTGTCTGTCTGTCTGTCTATTTATCTGTCTGTCTGTCTGTCTGTCTATTTATCTGTCTGTCTGTCTGTCTATTTATCTGTCTGTCTGTCTGTCTGTCTGTCTATTTATCTGTCTGTCTGTCTATTTATCTGTCTGTCTGTCTATTTATCTGTCTGTCTGTCTGTCTGTCTGTCTGTCTATTTATCTGTCTGTCTGTCTGTCTGTCTGTCTATTTATCTGTCTGTCTGTCTGTCTGTCTGTCTGTTTATTTTCAGATTTATAAAGTTCTTGATTTTTTTTCGACCCAGTGCATCCAGTTAGAAAACACTTTCATTAGCCTTGCATTTTTTAGCTGACAACAGGGCCTAATCTACTAACAAAGGTGGAGATGGTACAAGATAGATTCATTGACTGAACTAGGAAATATTGAGCAACATGTTTTTGCTGTATGCGAAACAAGAGCCAGTCATACAATGGATCTTTCTTTCTTTCCTTTTTTTGTTTCTGTCTTCTTTCTTTCTTTTTTTATTTCTTTCTTCTTCTTTCTTCTTTCTTTCTTTCTTTCTTTTCTTCTTTTTCTTTCTTTCTTCTTTCTTTCTTTTTCTTTCTTATTCTTTCTTTTCTTTCTTTCTTCTTTCTTTCTTTGTTCTTCTTTCTTTCCTCCTTCTTTCTGTCATCCCAATCTTTGTATTATTAGCACTAATTACTAAAATATTACCAGATAAATATTTTCTCGAGGCATTAATGTTCATGTCTGGTGTCACTAATTGAAACCACTTCCATTAAATATCAATGTTAAGAATGAGTGGGATGTATTAGACTCAGTCATAGCCTTTGGTTCTTTGGTTATGGAAGGCCCCGTTATCACTACAAACAAATTAAAATCCATAAATGATCAACCGCCCGTGCCAGCGGAATCATCCGAATTAATATCTCATCTCCCAAACAAAGAAAGGTAGCTGTAGTCCCCATCGTAGCAGTCTCAGCACACGCCAAAAGACATAAGGCGAAACCGCGCAGAAAGTGAACACAGCCACTGTTCCCTGTTACACGATATATACATTCATCGTAAACAATTGGAATATCGAAACATGATCCAAACGGATGAGACACACAGCTCACGGTGTGCACAGAGAACTTAACTCAGTAGCTCCTGCAACAAGCCGGACTTGGAATATGAGGAAACTGCAACAAGGAACCCTTTTCATACATAGCCTTCAATGGTTCCTGCCGCCTATCCATCATATAATTATCATCAGGTAGCATGTCCTTTGCAGAACATTGCATTCACCGCAGCCTGTCTGAAAGTCTCTAGCCAGATCTGCCACTTCTGTTGTCATGTTCAATGTCTCCTTGATGTCTTGTGTCGCCCAGGAACCACGCCTTCCATTATTGTTCTTTTCCAGCCCGCTGTGTCTTTTCACGTTGCTATTGTATATTTAATGTCCTCTGTAGAATGGTTGTTTATACGCCAGTTATTTTTTAATGTTTCAATGTGTTACTTTCTCTTCATTGTATTGTCACGTCGGGTAACTGTACCTGCTACTGTATGCAGTAAACAGTACAACCTGCGGCTGCCTTGCAGGTAAGCTCGGGAGAGTAAAAGGCTAAGGGACGGTACAGCGAAGTAAAAACAACCCCACTGCCTTTGGGCGAGACTTTTTAGTCAAAGGCTAGCGAGCCAACCGTAAAAAACCGTCGGAAGCAACAGAAAACCACCGTCGTAACTGCTTTATGCAATCATGAATCGTCACAAACAACCATCATTTTTTGGCCATGTAGTGAGAAGAGAACAACTGGAAAATATTGTAACAACTGGGCTATATTTGTAACAACTGGAATATATTGTAACAACTGGGCTATATTGTAACAACTGGGATATATTGTAACAACTGGATATATTGTAACAACTGGGATATATTGTAACAACTGGGATATATTGTAACAACTGGGATATATTGTAACAACTGGAATATATTGTAACAACTGGAATATATTGTAACAACTGGGATATATTGTAACAACTGGGATATATTGTAACAACTGGAATATTTGTAACAACTAGAAAAATTGCGGGACGGAGAGAGAGAAGCAAAGAGAAAAAAATACCAGACAGTTTAAGAGAATGGCTAGGCAGAAGGTCAACAACAGAAATGATATATAACTGTCGACATCGAAAGTTGTGGGAGAACATGATCATCTACGCCAGCAGACCCGGTACTTGATGATGATGATAATGCCTTCATTGTTGTTAGCTGTCATGATTTCTCGACAGTACACATTCAGTAGTTTTGCCAATACTTTCTGACTGGTTCTAACCAACTTAACACCTTAGGTCCCTATTGTTCCATTGGTTTCTAGCCATGTACATTTTAGGTCCCTATTGTTCCATTGGTTTTAGCCACTTAACGTCTTAGGTCCCTATTGTTCCATTGGTTCTAGCCATGTACATCTTAGGTCCCTATTGTTCCATTGGTTCTAGCCATGTACATCTTAGGTCCCTATTGTTCCATTAGTTATAGGCATGTACATCTTAGGTCCCTATTGTTCCATTGGTTCTAGCCATGTACATCTTAGGACACTATTGTTCCATTAGTTATAGGCATGTACATCTTAAGTCCCTATTGTTCCATTGGTTCTAGCCATGTACATCTTAGGACACTATTGTTCCATTGGTTCTAGCCATGTACATCTAGGTCCCTATTGTTCCATTGGTTCTAGCCATGTACATCTTAGGTCCCTATTGTTCCATTGGTTCTAGCCACTTAACATCTTAGGTCCCTATTGTTCCATTGGCTCTAGCCACTTAACATCTTAGGTCCCTATTGTTCATTGGTTCTAGCCATGTACATCTTAGGTCCCTATTGTTCCATTGTTCTAGCCATGTACATCTTAGGTCCCTATTGTTCCATTGGTTCTAGCCACTTAACATCTTAGGTCCCTATTGTTCCGATGGTTCTAGCCACTTAACATCTTAGGTCCCTATTGTTCCATTGGTTCTAGCCATGTACATCTTAGGTCCCTATTGTTCCATTGGTTCTAGCCATGTACATCTTAGGTCCCTATTGTTCCATTGGTTCCAGCCATGTACATCTTAGGTCCCTATTGTTCCATTGGTTCTAGCCACTTAACATCTTAGGTCCCTATTGTTCCATTGGTTCTAGCAACTTAACATCTTAGAAACCCTATTGTTCCATTGGTTCTAGCCATGTACATCTTAGGTCCCTATTGTTCCATTGGTTCTAGCCATGTACATCTTAGGTCCCTATTGTTCCATTGGATCTAGCCACTTAACATCTTAGGTCCCTATTGTTCCATTGGTTCTAGCCATGTACATCATAGGTCCCTATTGTTCCATTGGTTCTAGCCATGTACATCTTAGGTCCCTATGTTCCATTGGTTCTAGCCACTTAATATCTTAGGTCCATTGGTTCTAGCCACTTAACACCTTAGGTCCATTGTTTCTAGCCACTTAAAATCTTAGGTCCATTGGTTCTAGCCACTTAATTTCTTAGGTCCCTATTGTTCCATTAGTTCTTGCCACTTAATATCTTAGGTCCATTGGTTCTAGCCACTTAACATCTTAGGTCCATTGGTTCTAGCCACTTAATATCTTAGGTCCCTATTGTTTCATTGGTTCTAGCCACATAATATCTTAGGTCCCTATTGTTCCATTGGTTCTAGCCACTTAATATCTTAGGTCCCTATTGTTCCATTGGTTCTAGCCACTTAATATCTTAGTCCCTATTGTTCCATTGGTTCTAGCCACTTAATATCTTAGGTCCCTATTGTTCCATTGGTTCTAGCCACTTAATATCTTAGGTCCCTATTGTTCCATTGGTTCTAGCCACTTAATATCTTAGGTCCCTATTGTTCCTTTGGTTCTAGCCACTTTTCATCTTAGGTCCCTATTGTTCCATTGGTTCTAGCCACTTAATATCTTAGGTCCCTATTGTTCCTTTGGTTCTAGCCACTTTCACCTTAGGTCTCTATTGTTTCCATTGGTTCTAGCCACTTAATATCTTAGGTCCCTATGTTCCATTGGTTCTAGGCCACTTAATATTTTAGGTCCCTATTGTTCCATTGGTTCTAGCCACTTAATATCTCGGGTTACTATTGTTCCATTGGTTCTAGCCACTAAATATCTTAGGTCCGTATTGTTCCATTGGTTCTAGCCACTTAATATCTTAGGTCCCTATTGTTCCTTTGGTTCTAGCCACTTTTCACCTTAGGTCTCTATTGTTCCATTGGTTCTAGCCACTAAATATCTTAGGTCCCTATTGTTCCATTGGTTCTAGCCACTTAATATCTTGGGTCCCTATTTTCCATTGATTCTAGCCACTTAATATCTTAGGTCCCTATTGTTCCGTTGGTTCTAGCCACTTAACACCTTGGGTCGCTATTGTTCCGTTGGTTCTAGCCACTTAATATCTTAGGTCCGTATTGTTCCATTGGTCTAGCCACTTAATGTCTTAGGTCCCTATTGTTCCATTGGTTCTAGCCACTTAACACCTTGGGTCCCTATTGTTCCTTTGGTTCTAGCCATTTAATATCTTAGGTCCATTGGTTCTAGCCACTTAACACCTTAGGTTCATTGGTTCTAGCCACTTAACATCTTAGGTCCATTGTTTCTAGCAACTTAATATCTTAGGTCCATTGGTTCTGGCGACTTAACACCTTAGGTCCATTGGTTCTAACCACTTAACACCTTAGGTCCATTGGTTCTAGCCACTTAATATCTTAGGTCCCTATTGTTCCATCGGTTCTAGCCACTTAATATCTTATTTCCATTGGTTCTAGCCACTTAACATCTTAGGTCCATTAGTTCTAGCCACTTAATATCTTAGGTCCCTATTGTTCCATTGTTCTAGCCATTTAATATGTTAGGTCTCTATTGTTCCATTGGTTCTAGCCACTTTTCATCTTAGATCCCTATTGCTCCATTGTTTCTAGCCACTTAATATCTTAGGTACATTGATTCTGGCCACTTAACACCTTAGGTCCATTGGTTCTAGCGACTTAACACCTTAGGACCATTGCTTCTAGCCACTTAATATCTTAGGTCCCTATTGTTCCTTTGGTTCTAGCCACTTAATATCTTTAGTCCATTGGTTCTAGCCCACTTAACATCTTAGGTCCATTGGTTCTAGCCACTTAATATCTTAGGTCCCTATTGTTCCATTGGTTCTAGCCACTTAACATCTTAGGTCCCTATTGTTCCATTGGTCTAGCCACTTTTCATCTTAGGTCCCTATTGTTCCATTGGTTCTAGCCACTTAATATCTTAGGTCCCTATTGTTCCATTTGTTCTAGCCACTTTTCATCTTAGGTCCCTATTGTTCCATTGGTTCTAGCCACTTAATATCCTAGGTCCCTATTGTTCCATTGGTTCTAGCCACTTAATATCTTAGGTCCTTATTGTTCCATTGGTTCTAGCCACTTAATATCTTAGATCCCTATTGTTCCATTGGTTCTAGCCATTTATATCTAGGTCCCTATTGTTCCGTTGGTTCTAGCCACTTACACCTTGGGTCCCTATTGTTCCGTTGGTTCTAGCCACTTAATATCTTAGGTCCCTATTTTTCCATTGGTTTCTAGCCACTTAATATTTTAGGTCCCTATTGTTCCATTGGTTCTAGCCACTTAACACCTTGGGTCCCTATTGTTCCGTTGTTCTAGCCACTTAATATCTTAGGTCCCTATTGTTCCATTGGTTCTAGCCACTTAACATCTTAGGTCCCTATTGTTCATTGGTTCTAGCCACTTAACATCTTAGGTCCCTATTGTTCCATTGGTTCTAGCCACTTAACATCTTAGGTCCCTATTGTTCCATTGGTTCTAGCCACATAACATCTTAGGTCCCTATTGTTGCATTGGTTCTAGCCACTTAACATCTTAGGTCCATTGGTTCTAGCCACTTAACATCTTAGGTCCCTATTGTTCCATTGGTTCTAGCCACTTTTCATCTTAGGTCCCTATTGTTCCATTGGTTCTAGCCACTTAATATCTTAGGTCCCTATTGTTTCATTGGTTCTAGCCACTTAATATCTTAGGTCCCTATTGTTCCATTGGTTCTAGCCACTTAATATCTTAGGTCCCTATTGTTCCATTGGTTCTAGCCACTTAATATCTTAGGTCCCTATTGTTCCATTGGTTCTAGCCACTTAATATCTTAGGTCCCTATTGTTCCATTGGTTCTAGCCACTTAATATCTTAGGTCCCTATTGTTCCTTTGGTTCTAGCCACTTTTCATCTTAGGTCCCTATTGTTCCATTGGTTTCTAGCCACTTAATATCTTAGGTCCCTATTGTTCCTTTGGTTCTAGCCACTTTTCACCTTAGGTCTCTATTGTTCCATTGGTTCTAGCCACTTAATATCTTAGGTCCCTATTGTTTTTCATTGGTTCTAGCCACTTAATATTTTAGGTCCCTATTGTTCCATTGGTTCTAGCCACTTAATATCTCGGGTTACTATTGTTCCATTGGTTCTAGCCACTAAATATCTTAGGTCCGTATTGTTCCATTGGTTCTAGCCACTTAATATCTTAGGTCCCTATTGTTCCTTTGGTTTCTAGCCACTTTTCACCTTAGGTCTTTATTGTTCCATTGGTTCTAGCCACTTAAATATCTTAGGTCCCTATTGTTCCATTGGTTCTAGCCACTTAATATTTTAGGTCCCTATTGTTCCATTGGTTCTAGCCCTTAATAATCTCGGGTTCCTATTGTTCCATTGGTTCTAGCCACTAAATATCTTAGGTCCCTATTGTTCCATTGGTTCTAGCCACTTAATATCTTGGGTCCCTATTTTCCATTGATTCTAGCCACTTAATATCTTAGGTCCCTATTGTTCCGTTGGTTCTAGCCACTTACACCTTGGGTCGCTATTGTTCCGTTGGTTCTAGCCACTTATATCTTAGGTCCGTATTGTTCCATTGGTTCTAGCCACTTAATGTCTTAGGTCCCTATTGTTCCATTGGTTCTAGCAACTTAACACCTTGGGTCCCTATTGTTCCTTTGGTTCTAGCCATTTAATATCTTAGGTCCATTGGTTCTAGCCACTTAACACCTTAGGTTCATTGGTTCTAGCCACTTAACTCTTAGGTCCATTGTTTCTAGCATCTTAATATCTTAGGTCCATTGGTTCTGGCCACTTAACACCTTAGGTCCATTGGTTCTAGCCACTTAACACCTTAGGTCCATTGGTTCTAGCCACTTAAATATCTTAGGTCCCTATTGTTCCATCGGTTCTAGCCACTTAATATCTTATTTCCATTGTTCTAGCCACTTAACATCTTAGGTCCATTAGTTCTAGCCACTTAATATCTTAGGTCCCTATTGTTCCATTGGTCTAGCCATTTAATATGTTAGGTCCCTATTGTTCCATTGGTTCTAGCCACTTTTCATCTTAGATCCCTATTGCTCCATTGTTTCTAGCCACTTAATATCTTAGGTACATTGATTCTGGCCACTTAACACCTTAGGTCCATTGGTTCTAGCGACTTAACACCTTAGGTCCATTGGTTCTAGCCACTTAATATCTTAGGTCCCTATTGTTCCTTTGGTTCTAGCCACTTAATATCTTTAGTAATTGGTTTCTAGCCACTTAACATCTTAGGTCCATTGGTTCTAGCCACTTAATATCTTAGGTCACTATTGTTCCATTGGTTCTAGCCACTTAACATCTTAGGTCCCTATTGTTCCATTGGTTCTAGCCACTTTTCATCTTAGTCCCTATTGTTCCATTGGTTCTAGCCACTTAATATCTTAGGTCCCTATTGTTCCATTTGTTCTAGCCACTTTTCATCTTAGGTCCCTATTGTTCCATTGGTTTAGCCACTTAATATCCTAGGTCCCTATTGTTCCATTGGTTCTAGCCACTTAATATCTTAGGTCCTTATTGTTCCATTGGTTCTAGCCACTTAATATCTTAGATCCCTATTGTTCCATTGTTCTAGCCTTTTATATCTTAGGTCCCTATTGTTCCGTTGGTTCTAGCCACTTAACACCTTGGGTCCCTATTGTTCCGTTGGTTCTAGCCACTTAATATCTTAGGTCCTATTGTTCCATTGGTTCTAGCCACTTAATATCTTAGGTCCCTATTGTTTCCATTGGTTCTAGCCACTTAACCACCTTGGGTCCCTATTGTTCCGTTGGTTCTAGCCACTTAATAATTAGGTCCCTATTGTTCCATTGGTTCTAGCCCACTTAACATCTTAGGTCCCTATTGTTCCATTGGTTTCTAGCCACTTAACATCTTAGGTCCCTATTGTTCCATTGGTTCTAGCCACTTAACATCTTAGGTCCCTATTGTTCCATTGGTTCTAGCCACATAACATCTTAGGTCCCTATTGTTGCATTGGTTCTAGCCACTTAACATCTTAGGTCCATTGGTTCTAGCCACTTAACATTTAGGTCCTATTGTTCCATTGGTTCTAGCCACTTAACATCTTAGGCCCATTGGTTCTAGCCCTTAACATCTTAGGTCCATTGGTTCTAGCCACTTTACGTCTTAGGTCTATTGGTTCTAGTCACTTAACATCTTAGGTCCCTATTGTTCCATTGGTTCTAGCCACTTAACATATTAGGTCGCTATTGTTCCATTGGTTCTAGCCACTTAACATATTAGGTCGCTATTGTTCCATTGGTTCTAGCCACTTAACATTTTAGGTCGCTATTGTTCCATTGGTTCTAGCCACTTAACATCTTAGGTCCCTATTGTTCCATTGGTTCTAGCCGCTTAAATCTTAGGTCCATTGGTTCTAGCCACTTTACATCTTAGGTTCATTGGTTTCTAGCCACTTTACATCTTAGGTTCATTGGTTCTAGCCACTTAACATCTTAGGCCCCTATTGTTCCATTGGTTCTAGCCACTTAACATCTTATTTCCATTGGTTCTAGCCACTTAACATCTTAGGTCCCTATTGTTCCATTGGTTCTAGCCACTTAACATCTTATTTTCCATTGTTCTAGCCACTTAACATCTTATTTCCATTGGTTCCTAGCCACTTAACATCTTATTTCCATTGGTTCTAGCCACTTAAACATCTTATTTCCATTGGTTCTAGCCACTTAACATCTTTTTTCCATTGGTCTATAGCCACTTAACATCTTATTTCCATTGGTTCTAGCCACTTAACATCTTATTTCCATTGGTTTAGCCACTTAACATCTTATTTCCATTGGTTCTAGCCACTTAACATCTTAGGTCCCTATTGTTCCATTGGTTCTAAGCCACTTAACATTTTATTTCCATTGCTTCTAGCCACTTAACATTTTTATTCCATTGGTTCTAGCCACTTTACATCTTATTTCCATTGTTCTAGCCACTTTACATCTTAGGTCCATTGGTTTCTAGCCACTTAACATCTTAGGTCCCTATTGTTTCCATTGGTTCTAGCCACTTAACATATTAGGTCGCTATTGTTCCATTGGTTCTAGCCACTTTACATATTTAGGTCGCTATTGTTCCATTGGTTCTAGCCACTTAATTTAAGCCACAATCGGGATATCCAAACACAATCCGGACAAAAGACACAGCCCACGGTGTGCACAGACCACTAAACTCAGTAGCTCTGACAGCAAGCCGAACTTGGAATATGAAGAAACTGCAACCAGAACACTTGTCATCAGACCAACTGTGCAACAGTTAAATATAACATCAAATTATGAACTCAGCATTTGCTTGTTTCTTAATTTCTTTATCTGAATAGATACTGCTCTTTGCCGTCCGTCCTTAAAATATCGTTAAACCGAGTGTCGATCTAAAAAATTAAGTAAAGTACTCCCGTCACGCCCAATGACGTATAGGGAATATGGTGTTAGTGACCATAAATTTTACAGACCTTCGGCACATGATTTTTAAGTAATATGGTCGGTATACGTCCGTGCCGCTTTACTTTACAAGAAAAAAATCCGGTACCCATTTAAGGATGGGTGAACCGGAAGCTGTCGGTTGGGATC
>JAVIAB010000104.1:29698952-29792363 GCA_032433765.1 Megaustenia siamemsis | reverse complement strand
CAAACAAACAACCAAACAAACTAACAAACAAAAAACAAACAATAACACAAACAAAATATACAACAAACAACATGCACACACAAACAAACATACACAAACAAAAAAAACAAACAAACAAACAAATAACAAACAAACACACACAAAGAAATAAAATTAATAAACAAACAAACAAGCAAGCAAGCAACAACAAACAAGCAAACAAACAGTCAAACAAGCAAACAACACCATAAACAGACAAACACACAAACAAACAAACAAACAAACGCACAATACATGTTTGTGCATTCTTGTAATGCCAGCCAAGCTATCTTCTCCTCGCCTTCTCTGTCTCTCTCGTCTGTATACAAGAACATGGATCCCGTATTGTCTTGTCAGTCCAATGTGCAGTTATAGGATGTTTGTTTACTAAGGGTCGTCACCACTGCATACCGATGAACCCATAGGTGTCCCCCATAGCTCCCTCGAAAATCTAGAGAAAATTCGAGAAGAACCCGGATCAACATGCACGAACTCTGTAGCACAGCCTGGGGTACAAGGTATGGATAGATGAATGCTGAAAATGTTGCCTTGGCTGCTGACAACCTTTTATGGCTTGCTCTTTTCTCGATTTTAAATTCTAAGAGTTTTTAACGTGCGCAGATGGACATGGTAGTAAAAGTAAAGTAAAGTACCCCCGTCACGCCAAGTGACGTATAGGGAATATGGTGTTAGTGACCATATATTTTACAGATCTTCGACACATGATTTTTGGGGTAATGTGGTCGGTATTACGCCCGTGCCGCTTTACTTTCCCATTAAAAAAATCCGGTACCAATTAAAGGCTGGGTGAACCGGAATCCGTCGGTTGGGATCGAACCCTACCTCTTGTCCTTTGTAGTCCAGTTCACTTACCACTGAGCTATGGCGGCTCCTAATGGACATGGAACCTCCTGGTTATTGCCGTTATCCGAGTAGGCTAGACATCGGATCTCACTAACCCAGTGAAGAACGGGTTGTGGCGTCACGAAGCAACACGGATACACATTTTCCTATTTTTTCTTTAAAATCGCTCCACCTTGTTGGATTTGAACCCGAGTCTTTCATGTCTAGAGGCCAACGTCGTCCATCTAGACTATCCAGCCCCAGGGGATTGAAAGTTATCCGGTGATATAACTGGTTATATCATGGTCGATGAACAAAAACTGACCAGACCACAACGTAACGATCTCGGGGTGGTTGGTGGAAACACAAACCAGTCGCATCAAACGAGTAGGATCGAACAAGGGATGGCAATCAGGTGCTTACAAATTGTGTCCTGAGGTCGGATGTGTGGGCCGATGTACATGTAGTACTTCACACCAACTTCCTGTATACGATGACAACACGCAATCCGGACTGCTTAACGCACTTTTAGAAGAGGATGATGAAAGGAATAGACTTCGGACGAACGCAGACACGGATTAGAAAAGGAATAGACTTCGGACGAACGCAGACACGGATGAAGAAGAAGAAGCACTAACGTTTGTTACAATATATTTTTGTGTGTGTGTGATGTCTCTAGAGACTAGAAACTGAATTTCGCTACTTAATTTTTTATTTATTTATTGTAGCCGTGTGCATATAGGTCCCTCGCTGTGTAGGCAGATAACCTCGTCTTCGGCGGTCCTCATATTTTTTTTTTGGTCGATGAGTGACGTTTCAGGGTGGGTGCTGCGGAGAGAAATAAATAAAAATCCCAACTGGTGCAGCCGAGCTTTGAACTCACAACCTCTCTCGAGAGAGACAGACGTCCTTGCCTCGAAACCTACTGGTCCCACCATCCCCCCTTTTTTCTGTTACTATATAATTTATGTTTGTGACAAGTGACAATTTAGTAGCTGTTGCGAGATGTGGTAATGATTACATTCTGTCTGGAAGTTGTGTTCTGTTTGTACGCCGCAACCAGACCTCGTACACATATACGCTGGCATATATATTTAACAAGGACATTTAGCGAGCTATCGACGCTAGGGAGTACTGAAGAAGAGCGACGCTAGGGAGTACTGAAGAAGATCGACGATAGGGAGTACTGAAGAAGAGCGACGCTAGGGAGTACTGAAGAAGATCGACGATAGGGAGTACTGAAGAAGATCGACGATAGGGAGTACTGAAGAAGAGCGACGCTAGGGAGTACTGAAGAAGAGCGACGATAGGGAGTACTGAAGAAGAGCGACGATAGGGAGTACTGAAGAAGAGCGACGATAGGGAGTACTGAAGAAGAGCGACGATAGGGAGTACTGAAGAAGAGCGACGATAGGGAGTACTGAAGAAGAGCGACGATAGGGAGTACTGAAGAAGAGCGACGATAGGGAGTACTGAAGAAGAGCGACGCTAGGGAGTACTGAAGAAGAGCGACGATAGGGAGTACTGAAGAAGAGCGACGATAGGGAGTACGGCCCAGGTGGAACCGTAACCCTCGCTTCGAGTGTCCGGAAGCTAATGGTTAGAAACAATTGCAGTTTTGAAGCAGCTTTAGCTGATTACATAAATATTTATTTCATGTGTTATTATTTTTTGTTGATATCACTTACTTGTTGATAGTTCACTCGAGCTGGCTTCGAGTCTTGAGCTCGTAACATAAAATCTCGTGTGTATACGAATGAGTGTAGCCCACGTTCACACTTAAGTATTGAGTTAATGGCACTCTATGAGTAGCGTCAATTAATTATAAACACAGGTCGAGACCAAACCGAGGGCAAGCAGGCGCGACGTGGGGTCGGTCTCGGATATAAATCTGTCAAAGCAGGGACTGTAATCTTTGCTCCCTGTCAGGGGACATTAAAACAAATGGCTCTAAAACATATGACATTTCTCATATTAACCGATATATAAAGTACATCTATTACGTCATTATTCAATTATTTGTAATCAACCAAAGGTTAAACGAGGGCTGGGAATAAAGGTCGCAAGCTCAGTGTATTCTTTACGTTGTATGCACCAGGCTGTGATATTTTGTTTTCACCAGTGATAGGTTAAAAATGTTAATCTACCAGGAATGGAATTCATGAACGAATAGCAGAAAGGAGAGAACGGTATGAGGAGCCATAATATGTCATCTTAAACAAGCTCAGCAAACATGGGCAGACCAAGATCTGCAGATTCAACAAGTCAATGAGACATCAGAACACACCGACACAAAATCGTCCGTGTGAATCTATGGGTAGTGGCCAAGGTCAAGCGAGAAGAAGACAAAAAAAAAAAGCAAAATAAAAAGTAGAAGTAGAAGTAGAAGAAGAAGAAGATTTTGAAGAAGAAAATGTAGAGAAAGAAAATATAGAAGAAGAACCTTTTCTTCTTCTATATTTTCTTCTTCAAAATCTTCTTCTTCGTCTACTTCTACTTTTTATTTTGCTTTTTTGTAAGGACAAAAACACACAAGAAGAAGAAGAAACAGAAAAAAGAAGAACATGCAGATGAAACAAAACAAACAGAAGAAGATGAGGAAAAAATATAACCAGAAGATGAAGAAGAAAAAATATAACCAGAAGATGAAGAAGAAAAAATATAACCAGAAGATGAAGAAGAAAAAATATAACCAGAAGATGAAGAAGAAAAAATATAACCAGAAGATGAAGAAGAAAAAATATAACCAGAAGATGAAGAAGAAAAAATATAACCAGAATGAAGAAGAAAAAAACATAACCAGAAGATGAAGAAGAAAAAACATAACCAGAAGATGAAGAAGAAAAAACATAACCAAAAATGAAGAAGAAGAAGAAAAATATAACCAGAAGATGAAGAAGAAGAAGAAGAAGAAAAAAAGAAGAAGAAGAAGCAAGAAAGAAGAACATGTAGATGAAGAAAAAAGAACCAGAAGTAGAAGAAGGTGATGAGGAACTTCCTGGATAAAGGAAAAAGTCGACCAATCGACTCAACAATTTGATGACAACAACAATAGATTAACAAATATTGTACAGGAAACCTCGACATTAGTGACACAAGTTATACAAGAAGATCAACTTGAGTATCTCAGTATGTAATTGTAGGAGATGTAAGGAGATAATAGGAGATATAAGGAGATAATAGGGGATATAAGGAGATAATAGGAGATATAAGGAGATTATAGGAGATATAAGGAGATAATAGGAGATATAAGGAGATAATAGGGATATAGGAGATAATAGGGGATATAAGGAGATAATAGGAGATATAAGAGATAATAGGAGATATAGGAGATATAATGGGATATAATAGGAATAATAGGAGATATAAGGAGATAATAGGAGATATAAGGAGATAATAGGGGATATAAGGAGATAATAGGATATATAAGGAGATAATAGGAGATATAAGGAGATAATAGGGGATATAAGGAGATAATAGGGGATATAAGGAGATAATAGGAGATATAAGGAGATAATAGGGAATATAGGAGATAATAGGAGATATAAGGAGATAATAGGAGATATAAGGAGATAATAGGAGATATAAGGAGATAATAGGAGATATAAGAGATAATAGGGGATATAAGGAGATAATAGGAGATATAAGGAGATAATAGGAGATATAAGGAGTTAATAGGAGATATAAGGAGATAATAGGGGATATAAGGAGATAATAGGAGATATAAGGGATAATAGGAGATATAAGGAGATAATAGGAGATATAAGGAGATGTAAGGAGATGTAGGAGATAATAGGAGATATTAGAAGATAATAGGGATATAAGGAGATAATATGAGATATAAGGAGATAATAGGAGATATAAGGAGATAATAGGAGATATTAGGAGATAATAGAAGATATTAGGATTGGAGATATAAGAGATAATAGGAGATGTATTGTGCGGACTGTTGCTCTTCTTTTGGACTCTTCTGTTGTTATGCTGCAAAGTGTTTCTAAAATTCCATAATCCATTTATTTCTTTGTCAGCCCTTGGGTATGTCGTTCTCATATTTTTTTAAAGCTTGTTGTTTTGTGTTTGTATCTTTCTGTCTTATCACATGGACAAAACCATTCTGTTGTTTCTCGCCACTTCACTTTCCCAGAAAAAAAATCCGGTACCCATTAAAGGCTGGATGAACCAGAAGCCGTCGGCTGGGATCTAACCCTACCTCTTGTCCTTTGAAGTCCAGTCCACTAATCACTGAGCTATCGCGGCTCCCTTCTTCTCTCTTTGCTTCCCTCTATCTCTTCGTCCCTCAAATTTCCCCAGTTGCTACAATATATTCCAGTTGTTCTCTTCTCATAACATGGCCAAAAAATGATGATTGTTTCTTCCTCCTAATATTGGAAATTAGCTCTCTTTTTGCTTTGGCCTCTTTCAGAACGTTATCATTACTCTTCTTAGCTGCCCATGGTATTCTTAACATTCTTATGTAAATCCACATTTCTACAGCCTCCAGAGTTTTTCGTATCCATTTTCCTGTTGTCCGTGATTTACATCCATATGTTAAGACTGGCTCTACATAACATTTAAGAACTCTTTTTCTTGTTTCTATTGTCAAAAATGGATTGAATAGTATCTTCCTTATTTTTTGGAAAGCTGCTTTTGCCTGCCTGAGCCATTCTGCATCTCACCTCTGTTGTACATCTTCCATCTGAGGTTAACAAAGTTCCCAAATATCTAAATTCATGAACTATTGTATGTCGAGATTGAACATTGTGGAGAGACATGATCACCTATGCCAGTAGGCCGGGTACTTGATGATGATGATGTATATTGTTCCACCTGTCTTGCTCATGTTCACCTGTAAGCTTGAAGCCAACAGCACGAGTAACATTAAATATACTCAGGGGATGCGAGGATGCAAATGTTGAAAACCACTGTTCAGAGTATTTAGCATTGCGGTTCTGTTCTTAAGGTTTCGTGAAATTGTTTCGTACATTTGCGTAGAATGTTGCTCTTTTTTTTTTTTTTTATCCCCCATAGCTATGTAAGAGCGAATATAAATTTTGGTTTGCAATTACTCTTGTGCAACGAAACAATTTTTTTAGTTTCACGTCAGGAATGTTGAAAGCTCACAGACGGGGATTTGGGCTGTAGCGCGAGGCCTGAGCGAGGGGTTTGTTCAGAGAAGCCTTGTTACCAGCATCAGGGTTAGAGGCTGCTTTTTCATGATCTCTCATTCTGTTCAGCATCTCAGGCTTTCATTTACCTCTTATTTGTTTTACTTTCGTTTTCTTCTTCTTCATCCCTCCCTCTCGCTTTCTAGTTCCTCCCTCTCTCTCTCTCTCTCTCTCTCTCTCTCTCTCTCTCTCTCTCCTATAAATGTATGTGTGTGTTAATGTGTGTATATATATATATATATATGTATTATATATAAATATAATGTTAAGCTCAGATGGTAGATATACAAGAGAGGTGAGATGCAGAATAGCTCAGGCAAGAGTAGCTCTCCAAAATGCTGAGAAAGATAAAGTGTTATCCTTTTGTGACAATGGAAACAAGGATTAAGTTCTTAAATGTTATTGAGTTATTTGCGGGTCATCATCATTGCACTCCGAACATGTCCATAGGTGCTCAGATCCCCTCCTCAGCAATTCCCTCAGTGTCCAGCGACTGACGACTCCAGTTCTATGTTGGTTGATAAGTCTTCTTACACGGCCACTAAGTTTCTCATTTCTGGCTGTGCCCATCTTAACTCCCATTTCCATCATCCGAGAAGTGACGTTGATCTGTGTTTGTCGAAGTCATGTGCTCTTCCCACATCTCGGAGGGCATTGATGATGTCCGCCCGATCCATTGGTTGCCCGTCCTCAACGACAGCGCAGCTAGCCAACCTGTCCGCCCTTTCATTTCCCCGTACTCCCGCATGTCCAGGGACATAGACAAAGGTGACCTTACGTATTTTGGATTTCTGCAACGACTCTACCCATTGCATGCGTACAAGAGCCCGCCTCCACTTTTTTTTATCATGTCATTGAATCACTCAGTATACATGCGTGGGTGTAGTCTTGTGACTCTAACCATTTGAATGCCTTGGTCACTGCCATCGCCTCCATTGTCATGCTACTCGTGGTCATGACGTATGCACCACTGTCTTCTTTTGACTATTCTGCCTGCCGAGCGTGCTGTAAATGCCCATGCACTTCTTTGGTGTCGTCTTACAGATCCGTCTGTATAGATGACTGCATCTTTCTTATCGGTGTTATCGCAGATGAGACCGTTGACCTCAGCATTAACCACGACCGGGTTCTGTTCCCTACTTTTCCTGTCGAGTGTGACAATACACGAGAAAGTCTCCTTGAATGACGTAGGCACGGTATCCACTCCTCACCAACGCTGATATTGGTAAGCCCACAGACCTGTTTGATGACATCTTCTGCTCGGCCCACCCATATATTTCTTTTAGACTGGTTATCTTTTGTTTAGTCATGGTGTTGATGATTTGCCTATCCTGGCTCTGTACACGTGGTGTATGGATCTCTGTATCTATACTCTCGTCAGGTATGCTCGTGCTCTCCAGATCTTGATTCTGTCATCCATGGTTGGAAAGTCAAGAAGATACCTCATTGCTACACAGGGAGTGTCCCTCGTACATCCCAGGATAATGCGCATGGCTTCATTTTGTATTTTCTCCAGCCTATCAATTTGAGTTGTACTGACAGTAAGAATGGCCAGGGCATACTCGATTGGTGCGATGACTAATCCCTGGAACAGAAGAGTAAGTAGCCTCTGCTCGATGTTGGCAGCTGCCATGACCTTCAAGGCGGCTAATCCTTTGCAGGATTTTGTTATCACATGGTCGACGTGGTCCCGAAAACACAGGCTGCGATCAAACTAAACTCCGAGGTATGTCTTCAACTTGTCCCTGGTCACCTCATCAGCTCCCATTCGTACTACGGTGTGGTCGTATGAACGATATGATTGTTAAGGGAGAACCATGAAACTGATGCTTTATTAGGATTAACCAAGGCACCTGAAACCCACACCAGGAAGAAATGCGATCGAGTTCGTCTTGCATTGTGGAGGCGATTCCCCGTCTGTCTCTTCCCTGTCGATATACCAGAATATCATCAGCAAAGTCATAGTTCTTCCCCTCCCGTCCAGCTGTTGGGCCGTGATCGTTATTGTGTACACATTAAATAGAACTGGTGACAATGGTGAGCCTTGTGGCAGCCCAGGACAAATGGATGTTGGCTCGGAAGACCAACTTCCACATCTGAGTATTACCTTCCTCTGAAACAGCGCTGCAGCGATCCATCTAATGAGGAAGGGTTCACCGCCAGCTTGTGGAGCATATGCATGAGGTATTCAAATGGTACCCTGTTGTATGCATCCTCCAGATCTATAGCAGCAGCACATGTCTGCTCTCGTCTGTGTAGCCTTCGAAGACGTAATAGTCGAAGACTGCAGCATTGAGCCATGTCTCTTTGTTATATCTATAACCTCCGAGTGTGGATGGGAATACGCGTTTCTGTTCAAGGCGACAGGTGAGGACACGGGCAACTATTTTATCCAGCAGCTTGGCCGCAGTGTTCTGCATTGTGATGATTCTGTAGGCACTGATCTGAGAATGGTCCTTGTTTGGCTTCGGTAGCGGTAGTAAGTAGCTGTGTAGCCACTCCCCTCCTTAATCTGGCCACTCCGAATACTGGCATTAAACTCATTGGCCAGTTTGTCAAGTCGGCGTCGCTAAATCGCCTATGTCATCATACCGAACACCATCTGGACCAGGAGCAGTGTTGTGGGGCCTTATAAGTGTCGTCCGAATGGTATCGGTTGTGATTGTGAGATCTTCTTCCAGCCTACCTCCTTACTCAATTTTACAGCGATCCCCGTATCCTCATTCTTACAGTCTCATTTCTTTGGTCCGTCTGCTCAATGTAGAGGACAAGCCCTTTGCTCTCATCAGATTTGTGCGATATCCAGCCTATACTATGAAAGTCTGGTATGCCTCTGTGTCGTGTTGTGCCATTCATGCTCTGATGAAGGCGCCAGAATGGGGCTAGCGATTTTTCTGAGCACACTTTTCTACAGAAGCATCCCATTAGGCATCCTTAGCCTGCTTAGCACATAATTTAAAGGGCTTCATTCTTTGGTCGACCTCTACTTTCATACTCTTCAAGAGCTCAGGTTGTGTTCTTCCATTCTTTCTGGCTTTCTGCCATGTCTTGGCCGTTTGTCTCTTGTACCGCCAAGCTTCCTCAACATCTACGTTCCACCAGGGTGGCTGCGCCCATCTCTTCTGCCTCCTACGAGGGGCGCTCTGTTTCCTATGTCTGATATAGAAGCAGACAAGAGAACTCCACACATTCCACTACTAGAAAACCAGGACGTCATTAGCAAAATATCTATCTATCTATCTATCTATCTATCTATCTATCTATCTATCTATCTATCTATCTATCTATCTATCTATCTATCTATCTATCTATCTATCTATCTATCTATCTATCTATCTATCTATCTATCTATCTATCTATCTATCTATCTATCTATCTATCTATCTATCTATCTATTTATCTATCTATCTATCTATCTATCTATCTATCTATCTATCTATCTATCTATCTATCTAATCTATCTATCTATCTATCTATCTATCTATCTATCTATCTATCTATCTATCTATCTATCTATCTATCTATCTATCTAATCTATCTATCTATCTATCTATCTATCTATCTATCTATCTATCTATCTATCTATCTATCTATCTATCTATCTATCTATCTATCTATCTATCTATCTATCTATCTATCTATCTATCTATCTATCTATCTATCTATCTATCTATTATCTTCTATCTATCTATCTATCTATCTATCTATCTATCTATCTATCTATCTATCTATCTATCTATCTATCTATCTATCTATCTATCTATCTATCTATCTATCTATCTATCTATCTATCTATCTATCTATCTATCTATCTATCTATCTATTGACCTTTTCGAGCTATAGCCGACCCATAGGTATAGAGCTAGATAATCTTCCTCTTATCTAAATTTTTATTCTAGCAGTTTTAATTTCTTGTAAAAATCTTGTATCAAATCTCGCCATTTGTCTCTGTTCTGTGCAAGCAGCTTTATCTCATTTAGGAAGCCGATTTCTGCTGTTCTTGCCTCTCTGATCAACGTTCTCCTCAGTGTCTTTCTGGGTCGGCCACTTTTCCTCTTACCTGTTGTTTACCACATGAGGGCTTGCTTTGTTATTCGGTTATTATCTCTGCTGATCATATCTTATAGGGGAAAAAATATAAAAAACTATCATTACGGGATTTTCGGAATGTGGGTCTGCCGAGGGCAATTATAGTACCGAAGAATAAAGAGCACTTGTCCAGTGCAGTCGACGTTCTTTCCCACTCTCTATCTCTCTCACTCTCTCACTCTCACTCTCCTCTCTCTCTCCCACTCACATATCTCTCTCCCTTTCGATATTTCTATCCCTCTCCGTCTCCCTCTCTCTCCTTCTCTCTCCCTATTTACCTCTCTCCCTCGCTCGCCCACTCTCTTCCCCTGTCTCTTCCCCTCTCTCCTCCTCGTCCTACCCCTCTCTCTCTCCCTTTTCCTCTCTCTCTGACCACCTCTATTTCCCCCCCTCTCTCTCATATTTCACTCCATCCATATTCCTCTCCCTCTATTCCACTCTTTCCTTCTGCCTCTCCATCTCTCTCCTCCTCTGTCTCTCTTTCCTTTACCTCTCTCTCACTCTTCCTCTCTCACTCCCTCTCTCTCACTCCCTCTCTCTCACTTTCCCTCTTTCTCCCCCTTTCCCTTTATCTCTCTCTCGTCATCTCTCACGCCCTCTCCCCCTCTCTCTTCACCTCTCTCTCTAACCCTCTCCTACCATCTCTTTCTCCCCCTCTTTATCCCTCTCCTACCATTTGTTTCTCCCCTCTCTCTCTCCCTCTTCCTCCATCTCTTTCTTCCTCTCCCTCCCTCTCCCTCTCTATCCCTTTCATTCCATCTATTTCTCCCTCTCTCCCCCTCCATATCTTTCTCCCTCTCTGTCCCTCTCCTCTCTCTATTCCTCACCCACCATCTCTTTCTCCCTTTGTATCTCTCTCTCCCTCCATCTTTTCTCCCTCTCTCTCTCCCTCTCCCATCATCTCTTTCTCCATATCCATCTCTCTCTCTCTCCATCTCTCTATTCCTCTCCCACCATCTCCTTCTCCCTCTCTCCCCCTCTCTCTCTCCCTCTCTCTCCTCTCTCTATCCTCGCCTACCATCTTTTTCTCCTCTCGCTCCCTCCCTCTCTCTATCTCTCTCTCACCATCTCTTTCTCCCTCTCTCTCTCCTCTACTATCCCTCTCCACAATCTCTTTCTCTCTCCCTCTCTCTATTCCTCTCTCCATCTCTTTCTCCCTCTCTCTACCCCTCTCCTTCTCTCTATCCTCTCCCTCCATTTCTTTCTCTCTCTTTCTCCCGCTGCCTCTCTATCCCTCTCCTTCTCTCTACCTCTCTCACCATCGTTCTCTCTCTTTCTCCAGCTGCCTCTCTATCCCTCTCTATCCCTCTCTATCCCTCTCCCTCTCTCTATCCTCTCTCACCATCTTTCTCTCTCTTTCTCCAGCTGCCTCTCTATCCCTCTCCCTCTCTCTATCCTCTCTCACCATCTTTCTCTCTCTTTTCTCAGCTGCCTCTCTATCCCTCTCCCTCTCTCTATCCTCTCTCACCATCTTTCTCTCTCTCTTTCTCCAGCTGCCTCTCTATCCCTCTCTATCCCTCTCTATCCCTCTCTCCTCCCTCTCTCTATCCTCTCTCACCATCTCTCTCTTTCTCCTGCCTCTCTATCCCTCTCTATCCCTCTCTATCCCTCTCTATCCTCCATCCTCTCTATCCCTCCCTCCCTCTCTCTATCCTCTCTCACCATCTTTCTCTCTCTTTCTCCAGCTGCCTCTCTATCCCTCTCCCTCTCTCTATCCTCTCTCACCATCTTTCTCTCTCTTTCTCCAGCTGCCTCTCTATCCCTCTCTATCCCTCTCTATCCCTCTCCCTCTCTCTATCCTCTCTCACCATCTCTCTCTTTCTCCAGCTGCCTCTCTATCCCTCTCTATCCCTCTCTATCCCTCTCTATCCCTCTCTATCCCTCTCTATCCCTCTCCCTCTCTCTATCCTCTCTCACCATCTCTCTCTCTCTCTCTTGTTTCTTGTATGTTTATTTTCCCCCCAGAAACAAACAGCGGTAAGCTAGAAGGTAATAGAGAGAATCATGCAGCTGTTGATCTAAGGAAAGGAGTCAGACAAGGCTGTGTTCTGTCTCCAGGTCTGTTCAAGCCATACCCGGGGGGAGATTGTTAAATACGTCACGGAAACTCTAGGTTTAAACTTCAATGGCAAAATAATTAACAACTAAGGTATTCGGATGAGTTTTTGCAACTTGCATCAAGTGCTGAAGAACTACAACACCTAGTTAAAGAGATAGCAAGGAAGGCAATAAATATTGATAATATACAGATATTCATTAATTCAGCTTTCTGCTTCTTTCTCCTCTTTTGCTTCTTATTCGATCATGGCTCATTCAAACTAGGACTCCGGACTCTCTTATGAAGGCAGCTGTCTAAGTGATTCGGTTGTCCCGTAGAGTTTCTCTTCCAGGGAGGTGGGTGTGGGCCACATTGTCCTCCTCAGGCCAGACAGACGGACAGGCAGCAGGCAGGCAGACAGGCAGGCAGGCAGGCAGGCAGGCAGGCAGGCAGACAGACAGACAGACAGGTCATGATGTGACGTACATTCGGTGCAGGCGACCATGCCCTTCCACAATTTTCTATCCACAGTGCATCGGATCAATTATGTTGTTGACTGTTTTCTGTATTATGACACTCAAGCTATCTATCTATCTGTCTGTCTGTCTGTCTGTCTGTCTGTCTATTTATCTGTCTGTCTGTCAGTCTGTCAGTCTGTCTGTCTGTCTGTCTATCTGTCTATCTGTCTGTCTGTCTGTCTGTCTGTCTGTCTGTCTGTCTGTCTATTTATCTGTCTGTCTGTCTGTCTATTTATCTGTCTGTCTGTCTGTCTATTTATCTGTCTGTCTGTCTGTCTATTTATGTCTGTCTGTCTATTTATCTGTCTGTCTGTCTGTCTATTTATCTGTCTGTCTGTCTATTTATCTGTCTGTCTGTCTGTCTGTCTATTTATCTGTCTGTCTGTCTGTCTATTTATCTGTCTGTCTGTCTGTCTATTTATCTGTCTGTCTGTCTGTCTATTTATATGTCTGTCTGTCTGTCTGTCTATTTATCTGTCTGTCTGTCTGTCTATTTATCTGTCTGTCTGTCTGTCTATTTATCTGTCTGTCTGTCTGTCTATTTATCTGTCTGTCTGTCTGTCTGTCTATTTATCTGTCTGTCTGTCTATTTATCTGTCTGTCTGTCTGTCTGTCTATTTATCTGTCTGTCTGTCTATTATCTGTCTGTCTGTCTGTCTGTCTATTTATCTGTCTGTCTGTCTATTTATCTGTCTGTCTGTCTATTTATCTGTCTGTCTGTCTGTCTGTATGTCTGTCTGTCTGTCTATTTATCTGTCTGTCTGTCTGTCTGTCTATTTATCTGTCTGTCTGTCTGTCTGTCTATTTATCTGTCTGTCTGTCTATTTATCTGTCTGTCTGTCTGTCTGTCTGTCTGTCTGTCTGTCTGTCTATTTATATGTCTGTCTGTCTGTCTGTCTGTCTGTCTGTCTATTTATCTGTCTGTCTGTCTGTCTGTCTATTTATCTGTCTGTCGGTCTGTCTGTCTGTCTATTTATCTGTCTGTCTGTCTATCTGTCTGTCTGTTTATTTTCAGATTTATAAAGTTCTTGATTTTTTTTCGACCCAGTGCATCCAGTTAGAAAAACACTTTCATTAGCCTTGCATTTTTTTAGCTGACAACAGGGCCTAATCTACTAACAAAGGTGGAGATGGTACAAGATAGATTCATTGACTGAACTAGGAAATATTGAGCAACATGTTTTTGCTGTACGCGAAACAAGAGCCAGTCATACAATGGATCTTTCTTTCTTTCCTTTTTTTGTTTCTGTCTTCTTTCTTTCTTTTTTATTTTTCTTTTTTCTTTCTTTCTTTCTTTCTTTCTTTCTTTCTTTCTTTCTTTCTTTCTTTCTTCTTTCTTTCTTTCTTTCTTTCTTTCTTTCTTTCTTTCTTTCTTTCTTTCTTTCTTTCTTTCTTCTTCTTTCTTTCTTTCCTTCTTTCGGTCATCCCAATCTTTGTATTATTAGCACTAATTACTAAAATATTACCAGATAAATATTTTCTCGAGGCATTAATGTTCATGTCTGGTGTCACTAATTGAAACCACTTCCATTAAATATCAATCTTAAGAATGAGTGGGATGTATTAGACTCAGTCATAGCCTTTGGTTCTTTGGTTATGGAAGGCCCCGTTATCACTACAACAAATTAAAATCCATAAATGATCAACCGCCCGTGCCAGCGGAATCATCCGAATTAATATCTCATCTCCCAAACAAAGAAAGTTAGCTGTAGTCCCCATCGTAGCAGTCTCAGCACACGCCAAAAGACATAAGGCGAAACCGCGCAGAAAGTGAACACAGCCAACTGTTCCCTGAGATACGATATCATCATTCATCGTAAACAATTGTAATATCGAAACATGATCCAAACGGATGAGACACACAGCTCACGGTGTGCACAGAGAACTTAACTCAGTAGCTCCTGCAACAAGCCGGACTTGGAATATGAGGAAACTGCAACAAGGAACCCTTTTCATACATAGCCTTCAATGGTTCCTGCCGCCTATCCACCATATAATTATCATCAGGTAGCATGTCCTTTGCAGAACATTGCATTCACCGCAGCCTGTCTGAAAGTCTCTAGCCAGATCTGCCACTTCTGTTGTCATGTTCGTTCGTTCGCTTTCGTCAGCTTTGACCTCTGACGAAGTCCCACCCACTCAATTTTGTGGGACTGAATTTTGCGTGTAAAGTCTGTTTTATCCCATTACAGGATGCCCCTCGCCATGCAGGCAGAATTACTCCGACTTCAGAGGTACAAATTTTTAGGGAATTAGTAAAACCCAGGTGTCCTCGCCAGGGTACGAACCCCGGCTGTTGCCGTGGTAAGCCAACCGCCTATCGATTGCGCTAACCGGACACCCTTGTTGTCATGTTCAATGTCTCCTTGATGTCTTGTGTCGCCCAGTAACCACGCCTTCCATTATTGTTCTTTCCAGCCCGCTGTGTCTTTTCACGTTGCCATTGTATATTTAATGTCCTCTGCAGAATGGTTGTTTATACGCCAGTTATTTTTAATGTTTAAATGTGTACTTTGTCTTCATTGTATTGTCAGGACAGGTAATTGTACCTGCTACTGTATGCAGTAAACAGTACAACCTGCGGCTGCCTTGCAGGTTAGCTCGGGAGAGTAAAAGGCTAAGGGAGGGTACAGCGAAGTAAAAAACTCCACTGCCTTGTGGGCGAGACTTTTTAGTCAAAGGCTAGCGGAGCCAACCGTAAACAAACCGACGGAAGGCAACAGAAAACCACCGTCGTAGCTTCTTCGTACAATCATGAACCACCACAAACAACCATCATTTTTTGGCCATGTAGTGAGAAGAGAACAAATGGAAAATATTGTAACAACTGTGATATATTGTAACAACTGGGATATATTGTAACAACTGGGATATATTGTAACAACTGGAATATATTGTAACAACTGGGATATATTGTAACAACTGGGATATATTGTAACAACTGGAATATATTGTAACAACTGGGATATATTGTAACAACTGGAATATATTGTAACAACTGGGATATATTGTAACAACTGGAATATATTGTAACAACTGGGATATATTGTAACAACTGGGATATATTGTAACAACTGGGATATATTGTAACAACTGGGATATATTGTAACAACTGGAATATATTGTAACAACTGGGATATATTGTAACAACTGGGATATATTGTAACAACTGGAATATAATGTAACAACTGGGATATATTGTAACAACTGGGATATATTGTAATAACTGGAATATATTGTAACAACTGGGATATATTGTAACAACTGGGATATATTGTAACAACTGGGATATATTGTAACAACTGGGATATATTGTAACAACTGGAATATATTGTAACAACTGGAATATATTGTAACAACTAGAAAAATTGCGGGACGGAGAGAGGGAAGCAAAAGAGAAAAAAAAATACAGACAGTTTAGAGAATGGCTAGGCAGAAGGTCAACAACAGAAATGATATATAACTGTCGACATCGAAAGTTGAGGAGAGACATGATCACCTACGCCAGCAGACCCGGTACTTGATGATGATGATAATGCCTTCATTGTTGTTGGCTGTCATGATTTCTCGACAGTCCACATTCAGTAGTTTGCCAATATTTTCTGACTGGTTCTAACCAACTTAACACCTTAGGTCCCTATTGTTCCATTGGTTCTAGCCATGTACATCTTAGGTCCCTATTGTTCCATTGGTTCTAGCCATGTACATCTTAGGTCCCTATTGTTCCATTGGTTCTAGCCATGTACATCTTAGGTCCCTATTGTTCCATTGGTTCTAGCCATGTACATCTTAGGTCCCTATTGTTCCATTGGTCCTAGCCACTTAACGTCTTAGGTCCCTATTGTTCCATTGGTTCTAGCCATGTACATCCTAGGTCCCTATAGTTCCATTGGTTCTAGCCACTTAACATCTTAGGTCCCTATTGTTCCATTGGTTCTAGCCACTTAACATCTTAGGTCCCTATTGTTCCATTGGTTCTAGCCACTTAACATCTTAGGTCCCTATTGTTCCATTGGTTCTAGCCATGTACATCTTAGACCCTATTGTTCCATTGGTTCTAGCCATGTACATCTTAGGTCCCTATTGTTCCATTGGTTCTAGCCATGTACATCTTAGGTCCCTATTGTTCCATTGGTTCTAGCCATGTACATCTTAGGTCCCTATTGTTCCATTGGTTCTAGTCATGTACATCTTAGGTCCCTATTGTTCCATTGGTTCTAGCCACTTAACATCTTAGGTCCATTGGTTCTAGCCACTTAATATCTTAGGTCCCTATTGTTCCATTGGTTCTAGCCACTTTTCATCTTAGGTCCCTATTGTTCCATTGGTTCTAGCCACTTAATATCTTAGGTCCCTATTGTTCCATTGGTTCTAGCCACTTTTCATCTTAGGTCCCTATTGTTCCATTGGTTCTAGCCACTTAATATCTTAGGTCCCTATTGTTCCATTGGTTCTAGCCACTTAATATCTTAGGTCCCTATTGTTCCATTTGTTCTAGCCACTTAATATCTTAGATCCCTACTGTTCCATTGGTTCTAGCCACTTATATCTTAGGTCCCTATTGTTCCGTTGGTTCTAGCCACTTAACACCTTGGGTCCCTATTGTTCCATTGGTTCTAGCCACTTAATATCTTAGGTCCCTATTGTTCCGTTGGTTCTAGCCACTTAACACCTTGGGTCCCTATTGTTCCGTTGGTTCTAGCCACTTAATATCTTAGGTCCCTATTGCTCCATTGGTTCTAGCCACTTAATATCTTAGGTCCCTATTGTTCCATTGGTTCTAGCCACTTAACACCTTGGGTCCATATTGTTCCATTGGTTCTAGCCATTTAATATCTTAGGTCCATTGGTTCTAGCCACTTAACACCTTAGGTCCATTGGTTCTAGACACTTAACATCTTAGGTCCATTGTTTCTAGCCACTTAATATCTTAGGTCCATTGGTTCTGGCCACTTAACACCTTAGGTCCATTGGTTCTAGCCACTTAATATCTTAGGTCCCTATTGTTCCATCGGTTCTAGGCACTTAATATCTTAGGTCCATTGGTTCTAGCCACTTAACATCTTAGGTCCATTGGTTCTCGCCACTTAACATCTTAGGTCCATCGGTTCTAGTCACTTAACATCTTAGGTCCATTGGTTCTAGCCACTTAATATCTTAGGTCCCTATTGTTCCATTGGTTCTAGCCACTTTTCATCTTAGGTCCCTATTGTTCCATTGGTTCTAGCCACTTAATATCTTAGGTCCCTATTGTTCCATTGGTTCTAGCCACTTTTCATCTTAGGTCCCTATTGTTCCATTGGTTCTAGCCACTTAATATCTTAGGTCCCTATTGTTCCATTGGTTCTAGCCACTTAATATCTTAGGTCCCTATTGTTCCATTTGTTCTAGCCACTTAATATCTTAGATCCCTACTGTTCCATTGGTTCTAGCCACTTATATCTTAGGTCCCTATTGTTCCGTTGGTTCTAGCCACTTAACACCTTGGGTCCCTATTGTTCCGTTGGTTCTAGCCACTTAATATCTTAGGTCCCTATTGTTCCATTGGTTCTAGCCACTCAATATCTTAGGTCCCTTTTGTTCCATTGGTTCTAGCCACTTAACACCTTGGGTCCCTATTGTTCCGTTGGTTCTAGCCACTTAATATCTTAGGTCCCTATTGTTCCTTTGGTTCTAGCCACTTAACATCTTAGGTCCCTATTGTTCCATTGGTTCTAGCCACTTAACATCTTAGGTCCCTATTGTTCCATTGGTTCTAGCCACTTAACATCTTAGGTCCATTGGTTCTAGCCACTTAACACCTTAGGTCCCTATTGTTCCATTGGTTCTAGCCACTTAACATCTTAGGTCCATTGGTTCTAGCCACTTTACATCTTAGGTCCATTGGTTCTAGCCACTTAACATCTTAGGTCCCTATTGTTCCATTGGTTCTAGCCACTTAACATCTTAGGTCCATATTGTGCCATTGGTTCTAGCCACTTAATTTAAGCCACAATCGGGATATCCAAACACAATCCGGACAAAAGACACAGCCCACGGGGTGCACAGACCACTAAACTCAGTAGCTCCGACAGCAAGCCGAACTTGGAATATGAAGAAACTGCAACAAGGAACACTTTCAGCAGACCAACTGTGCAACAGTTAAATATAACATCAAATTATGAACTCAGCATTTGCTTGTTTCTTAATTTCTTTATCTGAATAGATACTGCTCTTTGCCGTCCGTCCTTAAAATATCGTTAACCGAGTGTCGATGTAAAAAATTAAGTAAAGTACCCCCGTCACGGCAAATGACGTATAGGGAATATGGTGTTAGTGACCATAAATTTTACAGACCTTCGGCACATGATTTTTAAGGTAATATGGTCGGTATTACGTCCGTGCCGCTTTACTTTACAAGAAAAAAAATCCGGTACCCATTAAAGGCTGGGTGAACCGGAAGCTGTCGGTTGGGATCGAGCCCTACCTCTTGTCCTTTGTAGTTCTGCTCGAGTGTCGATGTGCTCTGTTTTTATTTGCAGTTGAACTGTGACTTCTGACTCCTCCATGGCTGTTTTGAGCCCTGGTTTAGCTTCCCTCTTCATCATCATTATCGTCATGTACCATGCCGGTTGGCATAGGCGATCATGTCCCTTTACAATCTTCTATCTACAGTGCATCGTATCAGTTCTGTTGTTGACTGTTTTTCATGTCATGACACCAAGCTATCCAGTATCCCTCTTCGAACTCTAATAATATCCGACTTCAGCGGAAGTTTTGAGCTCCTTGCTGCCTTCCCTCTTTGAACCCTGCCCGTCTGGCTAGTTAGTCGAACTAGTTGGTTTATTCTTATGAGCACCTCTGGGGAGTGGAGTAAAGTTTCGATCAGCTGCGTTGTTTGCCGGGCCTGACTCACGCAGTCAGCTCTGGGCCACTGATTTGCTCTCATCTCACTCGCTGGTGGGCGTCTTGACTCCCAAAGCAACAATTTCACTAAAATACCCGCGACAAACAACCGTGCCTTTGCACAAACTCTTATCTCCACACAACACGCGCTAATCTGCAAATCCCAAACCCCCTCATGGGAGATAAGCAAATTAAACATAATAGCTTTCCACTACACTTGTTCAATACTAGTTTAATTGTGTCCCCTTAATTAATGCGTAATAGGGATATTAAATAGAAATATTATTCTGGGCCATTTTCCTTCTATTACACTCTTTCATTACACCAATGAGCCATGTATGGGGATGTAATTAAATGTAGGGAACGCAGAACCGTTCAGGCATGTCCCATTTAATGGGACCACTGGGACATGATTATAAACGCTACTTTGATGATCTCATTGCGTTCTTACATGTTACAGACCTTCAAAAATGTTAACAATAACCGGATAAAAATAAATAGAACCAGGTAAAAAAAGAACTGAATAATTCTTATCAAAGTATATTTACTCTCTATATATTTATATTCAAAATGAGCATCATTATGGGGTGTTATCGTGGAATTTGAAAACATAAGTGGCAGGGAACTATGCGGGTGTTGTTTGAGATGAGGTGGAGAGATCAAAAGTCGACTAAATTATATTTTGCTATTATTTATTTGAGTTATTTTTGACTCTTATTTGTTTTGTAGCAGGAAATATATTTAAAAGCATGAACTGTCTCTTGTAGTTTGCAGGAATTTCCATTGCGCTTTTATTTTGTATATCGTTTCTGATTCTTTATTTTTATGTTAATATATCTACATTATGTTATATATCTACAGAGATTTCTTTATTTATGTTAATATACCTACATTATGTTATATTTCTATGGAGATTTCTTTATTTATGTTAATATACCTACATTATGTTATATTTCTACGGAGATTTCTTTATTATGTTAATGTACCTACATTATGTTATATTTCTACGGAGATTTCTTTATTTGTGCAGGCACGATACTTGATGATGATGATGACGATCAATCATCATTCAATATCTCATACCCTACCTCTTAAACTTTCACCGACTTTCTCTCTCCCCTTCTCCCTCTCTCTTTTTTTCTCTCTCAATTTTTCTTTATCTCTTTCTCTCTCTCTCTCTCTCTCTTATTTTCTCCCTCTCTTTCACTAGTATTCACTCTTTCATTCTGTCTTTCTTTTATTCAATATCGCACACCCTTCCTCTTAAACTTTTACCTACTTTCTCTCTCTCTCTCTCTCTCTCTCTCTCCCTCTCTTTCACTAGTATTCACTCTATCATTCATTCATTTTATGATTGCGATATAGAAAGTTTGTTCAGCATGAGCTGCTTCTGCTTCACCCATTATAAACAAATCTACGCCGGCCTCGAGACAGAGAGGTTGTGGGTTCAAATCTCGGCTACACCAGTTGGGATTTTTTTTATGATTTCTCTCTGCGGCAACCACCCCTGGTCTCAGCGGCGAGACCCGGCTTGAAACGTCAGTTACTCATTGACGGAAAAAAAAACCATGAGTACCTCCGAAGTCGGAGTTATCTGCTAGTGCGGCGAGGGACCCCTGTGCACAAGGCTGTCAGGGAAAAATGGATTAACACGCAAAATTCAGTTCCTAGTCTCTAGTGACTTCGTCAGAGATGAAAGCTGGCGAACGCAACAACAACAACAACAACAACAACAACAACAACAACAACAACAACAACAACAACAACAGCAGCAGCAGCAACAACAACAACAACAACAGCAACAACAACAACAACAGCAACAACAACAACAACAGCAACAACAACTCTTTCATTCTGTCTTCCTTTTATCTCACACCCTTCCTCTTAAACTTTCACCTACTTTCTCTCCCTCTCTCCCTTTCTCTCCCTCCCTCCCTTTTTCTCCCTCCCACCCTTTATCTCCCTCCCTCCCTTTCTCTCCCTACCACCTTTTCTCTCCCTCCCTCCTTTTCTCTCCCTCCCTCCCTTTCTCTCATTCCCTCCCTTTCTCTCCCTCCCTTCCTTTCTCTCCCTTCCACTCTTTCTCTCCCTCCCTCCCTTTCTCTCCCTCCCACCCTTTCTCCCCTCCCTCCCTTTCTCCCCTCCCTCCCCTTCTCTACCTCCCTCCCTTTCTCTCCCTCCCTCCCTCCCTGCCTCTCTCCCTCCCCCCCCTCTCCCTCCTCCCTTTCTCTCCCTCCCTCCCTCCCTTTCTCCCCTCCCCCCTTTTCTCTCCCTCCCTCCTTTCTCTCCCTCCCTCCCTTTCTCCCCCCCCTCCCTTTTCTCCCTCCCTCCTCCCCCCTCCCTTTCTTTCCCTCCCCCCCCTCCCTCCCTCCCTCCCCCCCTCCCTCCCCTTCTCTCCTCCCTCCCTTTCTCTCCCTCTCTCCCTCCCTGTCTCTCCCTCCCTCCCTTTCTCTCCCTCCCTCCCTCCCTTTCTCTCCCTCCCTCCCTTTCTCCCCCTCCCTCCCTTTCTCTCCCTCCCTCCCTTCTTTCCTCCCTCCCCTTCTCCCCCTCCCTCCCCTTCTCTACCTCCCTCCCTTTCTCTACCTCCCTCCCTGTCTCTCCCTCCCTCCCTTTCTCTACCTCCCTCCCCTTCTCTACCTCCCTCCCTTTCTTTCCCTCCCTCCCTTTCTCCCCCTCCCTCCCTTTCTCTCTCTCCCTCCCTGTCCCTCCCTCCCTCCCTTTCTCCCCTCCCTCCCTTTCTTTCCCTCCCTCCCTTTCTCCCCCTCCCTCCCTTTCTCTCCCTCCCTCCCTGTCCCTCCCTCCCTCCCTTTCTCCCCCTCCCTCCCTTTCTCTCCCTCCCTCCCTTTCTCCCCCTCCCTCCCTTTCTCTACCTCCCTCCCTGTCTCTCCCTCCCTCCCTTTCTCTCCCTCCCTCCCTTTCTCCCCTCCCTCCCTTTCTCCCCCTCCCTCCCTTTCTCTCCCTCCCTCCCTTTCTCCCCTCCCTCCCTTTCTCCCCCTCCCTCCCTTTCTCCCCCTCCCTCCCTTTCTCTCCCTCCCTCCCTTTCTCCCCCTCCCTCCCTTTCTCTCCCTCCCTCCCTTTCTCTCCCTCCCTCCCTCCCTTTCTCCCCCTTTCCAATACTTACCACTCAAACTCATTTTCCTTCATTCCCTTGCTTACCTCCCTATTCGCAACAAACATCATCTGTTGCACATCTTTTCCCGGTTTGGACTTTCCGTGTTCCCGTTGAGCCGCCATCAGATAATCTACTATCAACACACTGCAGGAAGTCAACGGTCGCGATATACAAACATCTTTTCCTTTGTTTAAATATACAAACATAATTTGGTTTGTTGCGATCTGCTTCCATCGTCTACATGTAACTCTATGATTGCCTTCGTCGTAATGTATAGGTTCGTTTAATTTTAGTTTAAATTAATTTACTTTAGTTTAACTTCAGTTTAGTTTAGTTTTGTAAAATTTAGTTTAGCATAGCTTAGTTTGACTGGCAAAAAGCTGTCATTGTCCCATTTTGGAAGAATAAGGGAAGTAAAAGGGAGTGTGAAATGTACAGAGGAATATCCTATTGAGTCAAGTTGGTAAAATGTTTGCTAAAATATTAGAGAGGAGAGTAAGATACATAATAGAACCTCAATTAAATAATAATCAATTCGGATTCAAAAAAGGCAAAAGCTGTACAGATGCTATATTTACATTGAGACAACTATGTGAAAAAACAATAGAATATGACAGAAACCTAAATATAGTGTTTATAGATCAGGAAAAAGCGTTTGACCGTGTGGACAGGAACAAACTTTGGCAAACTTTAGAAACTTACAGGGTAGCAGGACACCTACTAGATAATATAATAGCATTATATAAAAACAGTCAAAGTGCCGTTAGAACATCGGAAGGTCTGTCAGAATGGTTTCAGGTTACAACAGGAGTAAGACAAGGATGTGTCCTCTCACCACTCCTCTTCATCATATATATGGACAAAATAAATCAGGAAACAACCAACAACAAGGAAAAATCAAATAATAACATAGAGGTAGAAAACTCCAACATCAACGAGCTACTATTCGCAGATGACCAATGCCTAATATATGAGGATTAAAACCTGCTACAACAGCATTTAACATCTCTAGATAAAAGCTGCACAAACTACAGTATGAAAATTAACACAGCAAAAACAGAGGCTATAAGAATAAGCAAATTAAGACACCCATTAAACATCAATATCAAAGATAAAGAAATAAAACAAGTAGAGGAATTCAAGTATTTAGGCACAATGTTCACAGAAGATGGAAAACTATACAGAGAAATTGACATGAGAATACAAAAAGCAAATGCTGTCACATACCAGCTTTCACCATTGCTAAGACATCCAAACTTTTCTATGCAAGCTAAACAACAAATGATAAATAGCATTTTCATACCAACTTTGTGCTATGAAAGTCAAACATGGACCCTTTCTAAATCACATTTAAGAAAGATCAATACATGTGAGATGCGATGCTTGAGAAAAGTAACAAACAACACAAGAAGAGATATAATACCAAATGAAAGCATAAGAAAAATGGTAGAAACTAAACCCTGCCAAGAATATATAGAACAACAACAACTTAAATGGTTTGGCCACCTGGTCAGAATGAATCCTTACCAATCACCATCAAGGGCGTTCTTCTCAAGAATGCATGGAAAAAGACCAAGAGAAGACCCAGAAGAAGATGGATAAATGGAGTGACAGAGACATGTAACAACAAAGGAAAATCACTAATTCAGACAGTTCGAGCAGCTCAAGAACGACAAATGATATAAACCACGACACCTTTTGGGTATCAGTGAGAAAGAGAAAAGAGAAGAAGAAGAAGATAGCTTAGTTTAATTTAGTTTAGTATAGCTTAGTTTAATTTAGTTTAGTATATCTTAGTTTAATTTAGTTTAGTATAGCTTAGTTTAATTTAGTTTAGTATAGCTTAGTTTAATTTAGTTTAGTATAGCTTAGTTTAATTTAGTTTAGTATATTTCATTTTAGTATATTTTTTAGTTTAGTTTATTTTTATTAGTTTAGCTTATTTTTGTACAGTTTAGTTTGTATATTTTAGTTTAGTTTAGTTGTTTAGCTTAGTTTATTTTTGTAAAGTTTAGTTTGTATATTTTAATTTAGTTTAGTTGTTTCTTCCTCTTCTATCTTTCAGCTCTCTGTGGAGTATATGTCTTCAAACAAACACTTTCCAAGTCGTTCTGTTTCTTGTCATTCTTTTAAGATCATTCCATGTCTTCCCCATTCATCTTCATCTCTGCTTCTATCTGTCTTCTTCAAGAATTCTTTGGTCTTCCTCTTTGTCTTTTCCCCTGGGGATTCCAAAAAAGGGCCTGTTGTGTAAAAGACATGTTTAACTAGAAAGACACAAATGAACAAATCAACTAGAGTATATGTGACAAACAGCTGTGTCAGAGCACACAGTTATTTATAGTAGATTATGATGGAATAACCCAACTTCCTAATGTTTCCAAATTATACATAAACAAGGGGGAATAACCTAATTTCCTAATGTTTCCGAATTATACATAAACAAGGGGGAATAACCTAATTTCCTAATGTTTCCGAATTATACATAAACAAGGGGGAATAACCTAATTTCCTAATGTTTCCGAATTATACATAAACAAGGGAATAACCTAATTTCCTAATGTTTCCGAATTATACATAAACAAGGGAATAACCTAATTTCCTAATGTTTCCGAATTATACATAAACAAGGGGGAAATAGCCTAATTTCCTAATGTTTCCGAATTATACATAAACAAGGGAAAGAACCTAATTTCCTAATATTTTCCAATTATACATAAACAAGGAGGAATAACCTAATTTCCTAATATTTTCAAATTATACATAAACAAGGGGGAATAACCTAATTTCCTAATATTTTCCAATTATACATAAACAAGGGGGAATAACCTAATTTCCTAATATTTTCCAATTATACATAAACAAGGGGGAATAACCTAATTTCCTAATATTTTCCAATTATACATAAACAAGGGGGAATAACCTAATTTCCTAATATTTTCCAATTATACATAAACAAGGGGGATAATTTAATGTCTTAATGCTTCCGTTATCAATTATACATAAACAGGGGAGGCAAGACTGGCTGTGGTTTGCAGTATAACTGTGATATTTGCACCTTTTGGCCCAACATATTCGATTTCAGCACAACATTTTTGAGTACCGGGCTGTCTTCTGTCTTCGATCCCTACTCGCTTCTCCAGACTAGACAGGTTAGTCTGTTACTGGAGGCATCACGGAGAGGTGGAGCAGGGTCTGGACGGTTCTGGTTCACCGATCCTGGCGCAAGCCATCAGCTGTAGGTCGCAGACAACTTCCTGCTCTGCTGCTGGGAGGCGACCCTTCGCCTCCTCTAGTCTAACTGCTATCGTAGAGGGACGGCAACCAGGCGACCCCTCGCCTCCTCTAGTCTGTCTAACTGGGATCGTAGAGGGACGGCAACCAGGCGACCCCTCGCCTCCTCTAGTCTGTCTAACTGGGATCGTAGAGGGACGGCAACCAGGCGACTCCTCGCCTCCTCTAGTCTAACTGGGATCGTAGAGGGACGGCAACCAGGCGACTCCTCGCCTCCTCTAGTCTAACTGGGATCGTAGAGGGACGGCAACCAGGCGACCCCTCGCCTCCTCTAGTCTAACTGGGATCGTAGAGGGACGGCAACCAGGCGACCCTTCGCCTCCTCTAGTCTAACTGCTATCGTAGAGGGACGGCAACCAGGCGACCCCTCGCCTCCTCTAGTCTGTCTAACTGGGATCGTAGAGGGACGGCAACCAGGCGACTCCTCGCCTCCTCTAGTCTAACTGGGATCGTAGAGGGACGGCAACCAGGCGACCCCTCGCCTCCTCTAGTCTAACTGGGATCGTAGAGGGACGGCAACCAGGCGACTCCTCGCCTCCTCTAGTCTAACTGGGATCGTAGAGGGACGGCAACCAGGCGACCCCTCGCCTCCTCTAGTCTAACTGGGATCGTAGAGGGACGGCAACCAGGCGACTCCTCGCCTCCTCTAGTCTAACTGGGATCGTAGAGGGACGGCAACCAGGCGACTCCTCGCCTCCTCTAGTCTAACTGGGATCGTAGAGGGACGGCAACCAGGCGACTCCTCGCCTCCTCTAGTCTAACTGGGATCGTAGAGGGACGGCAACCAGGCGACTCCTCGCCTCCTCTAGTCTAACTGGGATCGTAGAGGGACGGCAACCAGGCGACTCCTCGCCTCCTCTAGTCTAACTGCTATCGTAGAGGGACGGCAACCAGGCGACCCCTCGCCTCCTCTAGTCTGTCTAACTGGGATCGTAGAGGGACGGCAACCAGGCGACTCCTCGCCTCCTCTAGTCTAACTGGGATCGTAGAGGGACGGCAACCAGGCGACCCCTCGCCTCCTCTAGTCTAACTGGGATCGTAGAGGGACGGCAACCAGGCGACTCCTCGCCTCCTCTAGTCTAACTGGGATCGTAGAGGGACGGCAACCAGGCGACTCCTCGCCTCCTCTAGTCTAACTGGGATCGTAGAGGGACGGCAACCAGGCGACCCCTCGCCTCCTCTAGTCTGTCTAACTGGGATCGTAGAGGGACGGCAACCAGGCGACCCCTCGCCTCCTCTAGTCTGTCTAACTGCTATCGTAGAGGGACGGCAACCAGGCGACTCCTCGCCTCCTCTAGTCTGTCTAACTGGGATCGTAGAGGGACGGCAACCAGGCGACTCCTCGCCTCCTCTAGTCTAACTGGGATCGTAGAGGGACGGCAACCAGGCGACCCCTCGCCTCCTCTAGTCTAACTGGGATCGTAGAGGGACGGCAACCAGGCGACTCCTCGCCTCCTCTAGTCTAACTGGGATCGTAGAGGGACGGCAACCAGGCGACTCCTCGCCTCCTCTAGTCTAACTGGGATCGTAGAGGGACGGCAACCAGGCGACTCCTCGCCTCCTCTAGTCTGTCTAACTGGGATCGTAGAGGGACGGCAACCAGGCGACCCCTCGCCTCCTCTAGTCTAACTGGGATCGTAGAGGGACGGCAACCAGGCGACTCCTCGCCTCCTCTAGTCTGTCTAACTGGGATCGTAGAGGGACGGCAACCAGGCGACTCCTCGCCTCCTCTAGTCTGTCTAACTGGGATCGTAGAGGGACGGCAACCAGGCGACCCCTCGCCTCCTCTAGTCTGTCTAACTGGGATCGTAGAGGGACGGCAACCAGGCGACCCCTCGCCTCCTCTAGTCTAACTGGGATCGTAGAGGGACGGCAACCAGGCGACCCCTCGCCTCCTCTAGTCTAACTGGGATCGTAGAGGGACGGCAACCAGGCGACTCCACGCCTCCTCTAGTCTGTCTAACTGGGATCGTAGAGGGACGGCAACCAGGCGACTCCTCGCCTCCTCTAGTCTAACTGGGATCGTAGAGGGACGGCAACCAGGCGACCCCTCGCCTCCTCTAGTCTGTCTAACTGGGATCGTAGAGGGACGGCAACCAGGCGACCCCTCGCCTCCTCTAGTCTGTCTAACTGGGATCGTAGAGGGACGGCAACCAGGCGACTCCTCGCCTCCTCTAGTCTAACTGGGATCGTAGAGGGACGGCAACCAGGCGACTCCTCGCCTCCTCTAGTCTAACTGGGATCGTAGAGGGACGGCAACCAGGCGACTCCTCGCCTCCTCTAGTCTAACTGGGATCGTAGAGGGACGGCAACCAGGCGACTCCTCGCCTCCTCTAGTCTAACTGGGATCGTAGAGGGACGGCAACCAGGCGACCTCTCGCCTCCTCTAGTCTGTCTAACTGGGATCGTAGAGGGACGGCAACCAGGCGACTCCTCGCCTCCTCTAGTCTAACTGGGATCGTAGAGGGACGGCAACCAGGCGACTCCTCGCCTCCTCTAGTCTAACTGGGATCGTAGAGGGACGGCAACCAGGCGACTCCTCGCCTCCTCTAGTCTGTCTAACTGGGATCGTAGAGGGACGGCAACCAGGCGACTCCTCGCCTCCTCTAGTCTAACTGGGATCGTAGAGGGACGGCAACCAGGCGACCCCTCGCCTCCTCTAGTCTGTCTAACTGGGATCGTAGATGGACGGCAACCAGGCGACCCCTCGCCTCCTCTAGTCTGTCTAACTGGGATCGTAGATGGACGGCAACCAGGCGACTCCTCGCCTCCTCTAGTCTAACTGGGATCGTAGAGGGACGGCAACCAGGCGACCCCTCGCCTCCTCTAGTCTAACTGGGATCGTAGAGGGACGGCAACCAGGCGACCCCTCGCCTCCTCTAGTCTAACTGGGATCGTAGATGGACGGCAACCAGGCGACCCCTCGCCTCCTCTAGTCTAACTGGGATCGTAGAGGGACGGCAACCAGGCGACCCCTCGCCTCCTCTAGTCTGTCTAACTGGGATCGTAGATGGACGGCAACCAGGCGACCCCTCGCCTCCTCTAGTCTAACTGGGATCGTAGAGGGACGGCAACCAGGCGACTCCTCGCCTCCTCTATTCTGTCTAACTGGGATCGTAGAGGGACGGCAACCAGGCGACTCCTCGCCTCCTCTAGTCTAACTGGGATCGTAGATGGACGGCAACCAGGCGACCCCTCGCCTCCTCCAGTCTGTCTAACTGCTATCGTAGAGGGACGGCAACCAGGCGACTCCTCGCCTCCTCTATTCTGTCTAACTGGGATCGTAGATGGACGGCAACCAGGCGACCCCTCGCCTCCTCCAGTCTGTCTAACTGCTATCGTAGAGGGACAGCAACCAGGCGCAACCAAAATGACTGTGCTGAAGAGAGTTGTGTTGAAACAAAAGTCGCAAATATCGCAGTTAAGTCGCAAGCTATTTCACATAAAACATATACACCCACTTAACGTCCTTCAAAGGGGAGACAATGACAGGGAGAAATCGTTTGATGAACGATGAAATAAGAAGAAAAAAAAGAATACATAAACACATAAATTATAAATACATAAGAGCAGAAACGAAAAGCCATATATTTTGAACCAGTGGTTATCAACTTGTGTATTCTAACCCCCACAAATATAACTAACTTTCAGCATTCATACAAAAAAGGTTCATAGATTAATATTGCACCTATTCCTTGCAACTATAACAAAGGTATACATACAAGATCCAACAACTAAGTAATGAGACTTAATAAAAAAAAAATAAATAAAAATAAACAACAGTTGACGACGTAACATGTATTTTATTCGAAATAAACCACTCGGACATACTATAAGCAGAATGGAAACATTACAACTGAAATAAACAAAAGAAGAGGGATAGTAAAAAGTAATTTTAATGGCATGAAGAACATACTAACATCAAAACAAATAACACCAGGCTAAAACTAAGAATAGCAAAATGTTATATCTTCTCAACATTTTTATATGGTGCAGAAACATGGACACTACACAAGAAAACAGAACAGAGAATTGAAGTCTTTGAAATGTGGATATATAGAAGAATAGATAGAATTGGATTGAAAGAAAAGAACACAAATGATGAAGTCTTAAAACAGCTAAAAATGAAAAAAGAACTCAGGTAAAAACAGTTTTCTAAAAAATGATGAAGATACTGTGCAATTCATTTTACACAATAGAAACAAGAAAAACAGTTCTTAAATGTTATTTTTTAAGTCAGTTAATTTTGAGTCAGTTTTAACATATGGATGTGAACCCTGGACAATAGGACAACAGACAAGAAGATCACTGGGGGCTGTAGAAACGTAGTTTTACAGAAGAATGTTGAGAATACCATGGACATTAGGACAACAGACAAGAAAATCACTGGGAGCTGTAGAAACATGGTTTTACAGAAGAATGTTGAGAATACCATGGACAATAGGACAACAGACAAGAAAATCACTGGGGGCTGTAGAAACATGGTTTTACAGAAGAATGTTGAGAATACCATGGACGGTTAGGGAGAGTAATGAAAACGTTCTGAAAGTGGCCAGAGCAAAAAGAGAGCTAATTTCCAATATTAGGAAGAAACAATCATCATTTTTTGGCCATGTAATGAGAAGAGAACAGCTGGAATATATTGTAACAACTGGAAAAATTGATGGACCAAGAGATAGATGGAAGCAAAGAGAAAAGATACCAGACAGCTTAAGAGAATGGCTTGGCAGAAGGTCAACAACAGAAATGATAAATAACTGTCGAGATAGAAAGTTGTGGAGATGCATGATCACCTTCGCCTGCAGGCCCGGTACTTGATGAATCTCCATGTGCTATGATCTGACGTCATATCCTCCCATTTTCATTTGCTGATAGTTAATTCGTTTATTACGTACAATAGCAAAGACATATAATCCATAACACAGTGTGACTCACCGCATAAATAGGATAAATAATCATAATGACATTAGAGAATGGTATAAATCCCATATTGGCATTAACGCAAGCGGAACAATATAAAAAAACACACACAATTATCATCGAATATAAACATGAAGGACAGGAAAGACAAGCAACAACAATATTTGTAGAAAAGAAATTAATTTATCAATTGGTTTACGTCTCCACTTAGATACACTTTTGTAACCGAGGGTAGCTCGAGGCTCAATTTAAACAGCACTTGCGATCATGCACCTTCTCCGCAACAAAGACTGGCCACAACAGAATACCATTCTGTCTCTAGTTTTGATGGTATGTTCTCTGGATGGTGTCCCAGTTCATTTCTTGATGTTGTTTTCCAAGTTATTATTATCGTTTTCTTTGTTTGTTAAGGTCTGTATCTGAAAATCTATTTTTGTTTAATAAATGCGGTTGTCTTCAAGTGCATAAACAAATATAGAAAAAAGTAGTATGCGTAAAAGCTTTACGTAATAAGCGGACGACATAAATTAGAATGACGTTTCGGCTCAATATGCCTTCAGCAGGAACACACATACAACACATACGCACACAGATATGTATTTAAAATAATAAATAATAAAAACAATACTTTTTACTTTAAATACATATCTGCACGTGTGTTGTATGTTTGCTCCTGCTGAAGGCCTATTGAGCCGAAACGTCGTTCTAATTTGTGTCGTCTGCTTATTACAAAAAGCTTTAACCATTCCGTTTTTTTCATATTAAAAGAAAAATATTTTTATTTATTTCTTTTTAAAATTAGCTTTACTGCAGCTTCGCATTTTGATGCATTTCTTTGTCTCGACCATGTCTTTAAGAACACTTTGTGCTGCGGTTCTACTGTAGAACTTTGCTATTTGCCCCGTTGCGGCCCAAAACATCCGAATACAGCACGACTTGTTTGAGTATCAGCTTGTCTTCCTCTCAATCCCTGATCACTGGGACAGGATAGACTGGTCGGTCTGTTTCTAGGGGCACCACAAGGAGGCGGAGTAGGATTTGGATAGTTTTGTTTTCACTACTATGTCTATTTAACGTTCTTTTGGAAATGGATGACGAAGAGGTCTATTCATTCATGTCAAAGAGATCTATTCATTGATGTGGAAGAGGTCTATTCATTGATGACGTAGAGGTCTATTCATTGATGTGGAAGAGGTCTATTCATTGATGTGGAAGAGGTCTATTCATTGATGACGAAGAGGTCTATTCATTGATGTGGAAGAGGTCTATTCATTGATGTGGAAGAGGTCTATTCATTGATGTGGAAGAGGTCTATTCATTGATGTGGAAGAGGTCTATTCATTGATGTGGAAGAGGTCTATTCATTGATGTGGAAGAGGTCTATTCATTGATGTGGAAGAGGTCTATTCATTGATGTGGAAGAGGTCTATTCATTGATGTGGAAGAGGTCTATTCATTGATGACGAAGAGATCTATTCATTGATGTGGAACAGATCTATTCATTGATGTGGAAGAGATCTATTCATTGATGTGGAAGAGATCTATTCATTGATGTGGAAGAGATCTATTCATTGATGACGAAGAGGTTTATTCATTGATGTGCAAGAGGTCTATTCATTGATGTGGAAGAGGTCTATTCATTGATGTGGAAGAGGTTTATTCATTGATGTGGAAGAGGTTTATTCATTGATGTGGAAGAGGTCTATTCATTGATGTGGAAGAGATCTATTCATTGATGTGGAAGAGATCTATTCATTGATGTGGAAGAGGTTTATTCATTGATGTGGAAGAGGTCTATTCATTGATGTGGAAGAGGTCTATTCATTAATGTGGAAGAGGTCTATTCATTGATGTGGAAGAGATCTATTCATTGATGTGGAAGAGGTTTATTCATTGATGTGGAAGAGATCTATTCATTGATGTGGAAGAGGTCTATTCATTGATGTGGAAGAGGTCTATTCATTGATGTGGAAGAGGTCTATTCATTGATGTGGAAGAGATCTTTTCATTGATGTGGAAGAGGTCTATTCATTGATGTGGAAGAGGTTTATTCATTGATGTGGAAGAGGTCTATTCATTGATGTGGAAGAGATCTATTCATTGATGTCGAAGAGGTCTATTCATTGATGACGAAGAGGTCTATTAATTGATGACGAAGAGGTCTATTCATTGATGACGAAGAGGTCTATTCATTGATGTGGAAGAGGTCTATTCATTGATGTGGAAGAGATCTATTCATTGATGTGGAAGAAATCTATTCATTGATGTGGAAGAGATCTATTCATTGATGACGAAGAGGTCTATTCATTGATGACGAAGAGGTCTATTCATTGATGTGGAAGAGCTCTATTCATTGATGTGGAAGAGGTCTATACATTGATGTGGAAGAGATCTATTCATTGATGTGGAAGAGGTCTATTCATTGATGTGGAAGAGGTATATTCAATGATGTGGAAGAGGTCTATTCATTGATGTGGAAGAGGTCTATTCATTGATGTGGAAGAGGTCTATTCATTGATGTGGAAGAGGTCTATTCCTTGATGTGTAAGAGATCTATTCATTGATGTGGAAGAGGTCTATTCATTGATGTGGAAGAGGTCTATTCATTGATGTGGAAGAGATCTATTCTTTGATGTGGAAGCGGTCTATTCATTGATGTGGAAGAGGTCTATTCATTGATGACGAAGAGGTCTATTCATTGATGACGAAGAAGTCTATTCATTGATGACGAAGAGGTCTATTCATTGATGACGAAGAGGTCTATTCATTGATGACGAAGAGGTCTATTCATTGATGTGGAAGAGGTCTATTCATTGATGACGAAGAGGTCTATTCATTGATGACGAAGAGGTTTATTCATTGATGTGGAAGAGATCTATTCATTGATGTGGAAGAGATCTATTCATTGATGTGGAAGAGGTCTATTCATTGATGTGGAAGAGGTCTATTCATTGATGTGGAAGAGGTCTATTCATTGATGTGGAAGAGGTCTATTCATTGATGTGGAAGAGGTCTATTCATTGATGTGGAAGAGGTCTATTCATTGATGTGGAAGAGATCTATTCATTGATGTGGAAGAGGTCTATTCATTGATGTGGAAGAGGTCTATTCATTGATGTGGAAGAGGTCTATTCATTGATGACAAAGAGATGTATTCATTGATGTCGAAGAGGTCTATTCATTGATGTGGAAGAGGTTTATTCATTGATGACGAAGAGGTCTATTCATTGATGACGAAGAGGTCTATTCATTGATGTGGAAGAGGTATATTCATTGATGTGGAAGAGATCTATTCATTGATGTGGAAGAGATCTGTTCATTGATGTGGAAGAGGTCTATTCATTGATGTGGAAGAGATCTATTCATTGATGACGAAGAGGTCTATTCATTGATGACGAAGAGGTCTATTCATTGATGTGGAAGAGGTCTATTCATTGATGTGGAAGAGGTCTATTCATTGATGTGGAAGAGATCTATTCATTGATGTGGAAGAGGTCTATTCATTGATGTGGAAGAGATCTATTCATTGATGTGGAAGAGGTCTATTCATTGATGTGGAAGAGGTCTATTCATTGATGTGGAAGAGATCTATTCATTGATGTGGAAGAGGTCTATTCATTGATGTGGAAGAGGTCTATTCATTGATGTGGAAGAGGTCTATTCATTGATGACAAAGAGATGTATTCATTGATGTCGAAGAGGTCTATTCATTAATGTGGAAGAGGTTTATTCATTGATGACGAAGAGGTCTATTCATTGATGACGAAGAGGTCTATTCATTGATGTGGAAGAGGTATATTCATTGATGTGGAAGAGATCTATTCATTGATGTGGAAGAGATCTTTTCATTGATGTGGAAGAGGTCTATTCATTGATGTGGAAGAGATCTATTCATTGATGACGAAGAGGTCTATTCATTGATGACGAAGAGGTCTATTCATTGATGTGGAAGAGGTCTATTCATTGATGTGGAAGAGGTCTATTCATTGATGTGGAAGAGATATATTCATTGATGTGGAAGAGGTCTATTCATTGATGTGGAAGAGGTCTATTCATTGATGTGGAAGAGGTCTATTCATTGATGTGGAAGAGGTCTATTCATTGATGTGGAAGAAGTCTATTCTTTGATGTGGAAGAGGTCTATTCATTGATGTGGAAGAGATCTATTCATTGATGTGGAAGAGGTCTATTCATGGATGTGGAAGAGGTCTATTCATTGATGTGGAAGAGATCTATTCATTGATTTGGAAGAGGTCTATTCATTGATGTAGAAGAGGTCTATTCATTGATGACGAAGAAGTCTATTCATTGATGACGAAGAGGTCTATTCATTGATGACGAAGAGGTCTATTCATTGATGACGAAGAGGTCTATTCATTGATGACGAAGAGGTCTATTCATTGATGTGGAAGAGGTCTATTCATTGATGACGAAGAGGTCTATTCATTGATGTGGAAGAGGTCTATTCATTGATGTGGAAGAGGTCTATTCATTGATGTGGAAGAGGTCTATTCATTGATGACGAAGAGATCTATTCATTGATGTGGAAGAGATCTATTCATTGATTTGGAAGAGGTCTATTCATTGATGTGGAAGAGGTCTATTCATTGATGTGGAAGAGGTCTATTCATTGATGTGGAAGAGATCTATTCATTGATGTGGAAGAGATCTATTCATTGATTGGAAGAGGTCTATTCATTGATGTGGAAGAGACCTATTCATTGATGTGGAAGAGGTCTATTCATTGATGTTGAAGAGGTCTATTCATTGATGTGGAAGAGTTCTATTCATTGATGTGGAAGAGGTCTATTCATTGATGTGGAGGAGATCTATTCATTGATGACAAAGAGATCTATTCATTGATGTGGAAGAGGTCTATTCATTGATGTGGAAGAGGTCTATTCATTGATGACGAAGAGATCTATTCATTGATGTGGAAGAGGTCTATTCATTGATGACGAAGAGATCTATTCATTGATGTCGAAGAGGTCTATTCATTGACCTTCAAGAGGTATATTCATTGATGACGAAGTGGTCTATTCATTGATGACGAAGAGGTCTATTCATTGACGATGAAGTGGTCTATTCATTGACCTTCAAGAGGTCTATTCATTGATGACGAAGTGGTCTATTCATTGATGTGGAAGAGGTCTATTCATTGATGACGAAGAGGTCTATTCATTGACCTTCAAGAGGTCTATTCATTGATGTGGAAGAGGTCTATTCATTGATGACGAAGAGGTCTATTCATTGACGTTCAAAAGGTCTATTCATTGATGACGAAGTGGTCTATTCATTGACGTTCGAGAGATCTATTCATTGATGACGAAGAGGTCTATTCATTGAGGACGAAGTGGTCTATTCGTTGATGTGGAAGAGGTCTATTCATTGATGACGAAGTGGTCTATTCGTTGATGACGAAGAGGTCTATTCATTGATGATGAAGTGGTCTATTCATTGACCTTCAAGAGGTCTATTCATTGATGACGAAGTGGTCTATTCATTGATGTGGAAGAGGTCTATTCATTGACCTTCAAGAGGTCTATTCATTGATGTGGAAGAGGTCTAGTCATTGATGACGAAGAGGTCTATTCATTAACGTTCAAAAGGTCTATTCATTGATGACGAAGTGGTCTATTCATTGACGTTCGAGAGGTCTATTCATTGATGACGAAGAGGTCTAATCATTGATGACGAAGTGGTCTATTCATTGACCTTCAAGAGGTCTATTCGTTGATGTGGAAGAGGTCTATTCATTGATGACGAAGTGGTCTATTCGTTGATGTGGAAGAGGTCTATTCATTGATGACGAAGTGGTCTATTCATTGACCTTCAAGAGGTCTATTCATTTATGTGGAAGAGGTCTATTCATTGATGACGAAGAGGTCTATTCATTGATGTCGAAGAGGTCTATTCATTGACCTTCAAGAGGTCTATTCATTGACGTTCGAGAGGTCTATTCATTGATGACGAAGAGGTCTATTCATTGATGACGAAGAGGTCTATTCATTGATGTGGAAGAGATCTATTCATTGATGTGGAAGAGGTCTATTCATTGATGTGGAAGAGGTCTATTCATTGATGTGGAAGAGGTCTATTCATTGATGTGGAAGAGGTCTATTCATTGATGTGGAAGAGATCTATTCATTGATGTGGAAGAGGTCTATTCATTGATGTGGAAGAGGTCTATTCATTGATGTGGAAGAGGTCTATTCATTGATGACAAAGAGATGTATTCATTGATGTCGAAGAGGTCTATTCATTGATGTGGAAGAGGTTTATTCATTGATGACGAAGAGGTCTATTCATTGATGACGAAGAGGTCTATTCATTGATGTGGAAGAGGTATATTCATTGATGTGGAAGAGATCTATTCATTGATGTGGAAGAGATCTGTTCATTGATGTGGAAGAGGTCTATTCATTGATGTGGAAGAGATCTATTCATTGATGACGAAGAGGTCTATTCATTGATGACGAAGAGGTCTATTCATTGATGTGGAAGAGGTCTATTCATTGATGTGGAAGAGGTCTATTCATTGATGTGGAAGAGATCTATTCATTGATGTGGAAGAGGTCTATTCATTGATGTGGAAGAGGTCTATTCATTGATGTGGAAGAGGTCTATTCATTGATGTGGAAGAGGTCTATTCATTGATGTGGAAGAAGTCTATTCTTTGATGTGGAAGAGGTCTATTCATTGATGTGGAAGAGATCTATTCATTGATGTGGAAGAGGTCTATTCATTGATGTGGAAGAGGTCTATTCATTGATGTGGAAGAGATCTATTCATTGATGTGGAAGAGGTCTATTCATTGATGTAGAAGAGGTCTATTCATTGATGACGAAGAAGTCTATTCATTGATGACGAAGAGGTCTATTCATTGATGACGAAGAGGTCTATTCATTGATGACGAAGAGGTCTATTCATTGATGACGAAGAGGTCTATTCATTGATGTGGAAGAGGTCTATTCATTGATGACGAAGAGGTCTATTCATTGATGTGGAAGAGGTCTATTCATTGATGTGGAAGAGGTCTATTCATTGATGTGGAAGAGGTCTATTCATTGATGACGAAGAGATCTATTCATTGATGTGGAAGAGATCTATTCATTGATTTGGAAGAGGTCTATTCATTGATGTGGAAGAGGTCTATTCATTGATGTGGAAGAGGTCTATTCATTGATGTGGAAGAGATCTATTCATTGATGTGGAAGAGATCTATTCATTGATTGGAAGAGGTCTATTCATTGATGTGGAAGAGACCTATTCATTGATGTGGAAGAGGTCTATTCATTGATGTTGAAGAGGTCTATTCATTGATGTGGAAGAGTTCTATTCATTGATGTGGAAGAGGTCTATTCATTGATGTGGAGGAGATCTATTCATTGATGACAAAGAGATCTATTCATTGATGTGGAAGAGGTCTATTCATTGATGTGGAAGAGGTCTATTCATTGATGACGAAGAGATCTATTCATTGATGTGGAAGAGGTCTATTCATTGATAACGAAGAGATCTATTCATTGATGTCGAAGAGGTCTATTCATTGACCTTCAAGAGGTATATTCATTGATGACGAAGTGGTCTATTCATTGATGACGAAGAGGTCTATTCATTGACGATGAAGTGGTCTATTCATTGACCTTCAAGAGGTCTATTCATTGATGACGAAGTGGTCTATTCATTGATGTGGAAGAGGTCTATTCATTGATGACGAAGAGGTCTATTCATTGACCTTCAAGAGGTCTATTCATTGATGTGGAAGAGGTCTATTCATTGATGACGAAGAGGTCTATTCATTGACGTTCAAAAGGTCTATTCATTGATGACGAAGTGGTCTATTCATTGACGTTCGAGAGATCTATTCATTGATGACGAAGAGGTCTATTCATTGAGGACGAAGTGGTCTATTCGTTGATGTGGAAGAGGTCTATTCATTGATGACGAAGTGGTCTATTCGTTGATGACGAAGAGGTCTATTCATTGATGATGAAGTGGTCTATTCATTGACCTTCAAGAGGTCTATTCATTGATGACGAAGTGGTCTATTCATTGATGTGGAAGAGGTCTATTCATTGACCTTCAAGAGGTCTATTCATTGATGTGGAAGAGGTCTAGTCATTGATGACGAAGAGGTCTATTCATTGACGTTCAAAAGGTCTATTCATTGATGACGAAGTGGTCTATTCATTGACGTTCGAGAGGTCTATTCATTGATGACGAAGAGGTCTAATCATTGATGACGAAGTGGTCTATTCATTGACCTTCAAGAGGTCTATTCGTTGATGTGGAAGAGGTCTATTCATTGATGACGAAGTGGTCTATTCGTTGATGTGGAAGAGGTCTATTCATTGATGACGAAGTGGTCTATTCATTGACCTTCAAGAGGTCTATTCATTTATGTGGAAGAGGTCTATTCATTGATGACGAAGAGGTCTATTCATTGATGTCGAAGAGGTCTATTCATTGACCTTCAAGAGGTCTATTCATTGACGTTCGAGAGGTCTATTCATTGATGACGAAGAGGTCTATTCATTGATGACGAAGAGGTCTATTTATTGATGTCGAAGAGGTCTATTCATTGATGACGAAGAGGTCTATTCATTGATGTCAAAGAGGTCTATTCATTGATGTCGAAGAGGTCGATTCATTGATGTCGAAGAGGTCTATTCATTGATGTCGAAGAGGTCTATTCATTGATGTCGAAGAGGTCTATGCATTGATGTCGAAGAGGTCTATTCATTGATGTCGAAGAGGTCTATTCATTGATGACGAAGAGGTCTATTCATTGATGACGAAGAGGTCTATTCATTGATGACGAAAAGGTCTATTCATTGATGTCGAAGAGGTCTATTCATTGATGTTGAAGAGGTCTATTCATTGATGACGAAGTGGTCTATTCATTGATGACGAAGAGGTCTATTCATTTCGTTTGTAGTCAACCGCTGGAGGCTGGAAAGAGAAAGAGCAGCAATGAGAGTCGGTAATTTGGAGCTCAAAAACTTTGCAGTGTACAACGTTATGTCATTGTAATAAGGGGTTAAGTAATGATGAAGTTTTTAAACAACTAGAAAATGAAAAAAGAACCACTAAACACAATTCAGACAAGACAAATGAAATGTTTGGGGCATGTTAAAAGACACAACAGCTTAATAAAAGTAATTTTGGAGGGGAAAATACAAGGTAATAGAGACCAAGACTAACATGGACGAGTAACATCAAAAGATGGACAAGTCAGCCTATGACAATCTGCACCATTAAAGCAAGAGACAGAGTGGAATTGCGCTCCATGGTAGCCAACCTTCGATGCGGAGACAGCACTCAATGATGATGATGATGATGAATATGAGGTTAAGGTAAAGACATGTAAATGAATGCTTACAAATGCGAAGCTGCAGTAAAGCTGAATGTATTGAAAAAAAAATAGAAACATTGGTATGGCTCTACGTGATTGAAAGACAACACAAATTTGAACGACGTTTCGGCTAGGATATACTTTCGTTACTAGTTATCTATGTAGGATTAGTTTTATTTACTTACATATCTCTGTGTGTGTGTTGTTTCTTTGTTCCTGCTGAATGCCTATTGAGCCGAAACGGCGTTCAAATTTATGTCGTCTTTCAATCAAGTAAAGCTTTTACCATACCATTTTTTTGTTCAATTCTCCCTGTCATTGTAATAGCAAGCCTTCTCTCTGGACATATACATTGACATGTCATACACGGCTGTTTGTTTTCATCTTAAAGTAACACTTTAGTTCTAATCTGTGAAATTTGGCCGCGTTTATGGATGGAGTCCTGAGCCTAGTGTATTCCACTCATTGAAAACTGTTATTTTAGTGAAATGTGACCCCACACACAAAAGTAATTTTTAAGCTGAAGTTTTTATCATTTAATAGTGTTTTAGTAGTTAATCCTGGTAACAGAAATAAATTAATGATTGAAAGTCTGAGCGCATCGGGGGGGGGGGGGGGTAATATTCATTTTGTAATCACACAAGTTTTTCAGCTTTAAGATCAAAATAATACAGGCAACAACAAACAGCGGCCATTAGAAGTGGAAACCAGTTGGGAATGTTTCAACAAATAAAACACGGTGTTAGGCAAGGTTGTGTGCTGTCACCAGATTTGTTTAATATTTATAGTGAGATTATTTTAAGATATATAAGGGGCATGCCTGGAATAACAATCGAAGGTCATAATATAAATAATCTAAGGTATGCTGGTGATACAGTATTAATCGCTAAGAGTGAAAATGAGTTACAAGAAATGTTGGACATTGTAGTGAAGGAAAGCAAAAATAAAGGACTCAGCCTTAATAGCAAAAAGACAGAAGTAATGGTAACAACAAAGAAAAAGACATCACCTCAGTGCAAAATAAAGACAAGTGGAACAATATTAAAACAGGTAAATGAATTTAAATATTTGGGAACTTTGTTAACCTCAGACGGAAGATGTATAAAAGAGGTGAGATGCAGAATGGCTCAGGTAAAAGCAGCTTTCCAAAAAGTGAGGAAGATACTATGTAATCCATTTTTGACAATAGAAACAAGAAAAAAGTTCTTAAATGTTATGTAGAGCCAGTCTTAACATATGGATGTGAATCATAGACAATAGGACAACAGACAAGAAAATTATTGGAGGCTGTAGGAATGTGGTTTTACAGAAGAATGTTGAGAATACCATAGACAGCTAAGAAGAGTAAAGAAAACGTTCTGAAAGAGTAAAAAAGTAAAGTACCCCCGTCACGCCAAGTGGCGTATAAGGAAATATGGTGTTAGTGACCCTATATTTTACAGACCTTCAGCACATGATTTTTGGGGTAATGTGGCCGGTATTACGCCCGTGTTGCTTTACTTTCCCAGAAAATATCCGGTACACATTTAAGGCTGGGTGAACCCGGAAGCCGTCGGTTGGGATCGAACCCTACCCCTTGTCCTTTGTAGTCCAGTTCACTAACCACTGAGCTATCGCGGCTCCCGTTCTGAAAGAGGCTAAAGGAAAAAGAGAGCTAATATCCAATACTGGGACGAAACAATCATCATTTTTTGGCCATGTAATGAGAAGAGAACAACTGGGAAAATTGAGTGGCGAAGAGAAAAGATACCAGACAGCTTAAGAGAATGGCTTGGCAGAAAGTCAACAACAGAATCGATAGATAACTATCGAGATCGAAAGTTGTGGAAAGACATGATCACCTACGCCAGCAGGTATGGTACTTGATGATGATTTTTTAATGATATCTGAGTAGTTAATCTAAGTTTTCTGTTGCCTTCCGTCGGTTTGTTTACGGTTGACTCCGCTAGCCTTTGACTACAAATTCTCACCCACAATTCAGTGGGGTTGTTTTACTTTAGGGTACCCTCCCTTAGCTTTTTTACTCTCCCGAGCTTACCTGCAGGGCAACAGGGCAGCTGGGCAGCAGGGCAGCAGGGCAGCAGGGCAGCTGCAGGTTGTTCTGTCTATTGCATACAGTAGGAGGTAGAATTACCTAAACTGACATTCATGACAAATAAGGTAACATCAACACAAATAACGTCTGGGCTGAAACTAAGAACAGCAAAGAGTTACATCTTCTCAACATTCCTGTATGGTGCAGAAACATGGACATTAGACAAGAAAAAAGAACTGAAAATTGAAGCCTTTGTAATGTGGATTCATAGAAGAATAGAAAGAATTGGATGCAAGGAAAATAAATGATGAAGCCTTAAAACAGTTAAAAATGAAAATAGAACTACGAAACATAATTAAAACAAGACAATGAGATTTTTGGAGCACGTTAAAAGACACAACAGCCTACCAAAAGTAATTGGAAGGGAGAATACAAGGTAGAAGAGGCAGAGGCAGACAAAGACTAACATGGACGAGTAACATTAAAAGATGGACATGTCAGTATATGGCAACTTGTACCATCAAAGCAAGAGATGGAGAGGAATAGCGTTGTTTGGTAGCCAACCTTCGATGCGGAGACGGCACTCAATGAATGAAAGAACCAACAACCCAACAACATCAGTAACTACACTGTCTTTCATTGTTTCTTGTGTCCTCTTTCCTCAGATAAAACCTCAGAGTGCTGCAACGTATCTTCCACACACCGAGGAGGTCATATTAACCGGATACCATGTATGAGATGATGAGAGCGTATTTTAGCGACCGGAATCGTAGCCGGTTGCTTCACGACCGGTTGGAGGCCGGTTTGTCGGAAAATGAACGAGTGTTTTTAGAAGCGGCCGAAATAGGAAATTTGGACGTTATCAAAGGTAAGTCACATCTGTTTATCAGAGATATTTAGTTCTTTGGTTAATTTTATATTGTCTTAGAATCATGTATAATATTCTACTGTATTCTATGCATGGAATCAGCTTAATCGCAGTCAGAAATTTCCCATATCCATTCCACCACTATCAAATAAATAAGTAAAATGTATCCGCAAATTCCGTGGAAAAGATCGCTCCTTGCAAGGCCTACTCGACTGAATTGGCGACGATTATAAAGTTACTGAGTGGCCTCTTAGGATTTAGTGGCAGGTAGTAGTCGCTTTATTATTGTCTTCTCTCACCGTGGGGGCACCGTTATCCAACGAATCTATATATTCACCTTTCGAGCCGTAGCCGGCCCATAGGGCATAGACCCACATACTCTTTCTGTTATCTATATTTTTTGTTCTAGCAGTTGTCAATCCTTGTAAAGATCTTTTATCAAATCTCGCCATTTATCTCTTTTCTGTGCAAGCAACTCTATCTCATTGAGGGAGCCGATTCCTGCTTCTCTTGCCTCTCTTATCAATGTTTTCTCAGTGTCTCTCTGGGTCTTCCTCTTTTTCTCTTACCTGTTGTTTCCCATATGAGGGCTTGCTTTGCTATTCGATTATTATCTCTTCTCATCACATGTCCAACATATGACCATCTTTTCTTTATTACTGAAGATATTAGTGGTTGATTGGCGATTTCTCTAATTTCCTCGTTTGTTTTGAATTCTTTCCACGCTATACCAAGTATTTCCTTAAACATTTATGTTCGAATGCGTTCAACTTTGTTTCTGTGTCTCTTGTTGTTGTCCATCTCTCACATGCATACGTTATCCAACTTATACATGATTATTATATTGTATGTGGTGAGCATAAAAACATTCCTTGATTTCAGATACAGACTATAATTTTATTGGAATATTCTTACACATCGCTCGCTACAATTGCATTAGCTCACAAAGTTTCATGTGGTATCGGTTGGTATCACACACACACACACTCGATGTGCGCCCCAGCCGTTACTCGGAAAAAACATATTTCTGATAATCTACTTGGGGGGCCATACTCTCTGCAGCATACCTGGAGTGATTGCTTTACACAGACGATGTTCGTTGACATTCATACCTCTTTCCGGGGACTGGTTGGTCTCGAGGCAAGACGCCGGCCTCGAGACAGAGAGGTTGTGGGTTCAAATCCTGGCTGCACCGGTTGTGATATTTATCTATCATTTCTCTCTACGACAACCACCCCAGGTTTCAGCAGCGGGGCCCGGCTTGAAACGTCAATTACTCATCGACGGAAAAATTTTGAGTACCTCCGAAGACGGAGTTATCTGCCTGTGCGGCGAGGGACCCCTGTGCACACGGCTGCCAGGGAAAAATGGATTAACACGCAAAATTCAGTTCCTAGTCTCCAGGAACTTCGTCAGAGGTCAAAGCTGGCGAACGAAAAAAAAAAAAACAACCTCTTTCCTGAACACAAGATCTCAGCACAAAGCACGAACTTCACGAGAACCCACGCTTATAAGAAATTATTGAAATTGTATGATGTTCTTTATGTGGTTAGATCATAACATCGGCATATATTTAACATTTCCAAATACCAAGGGATCCTTTGTTTGTCCAACTTCTCTCTTTATGTTCCGTATCTGCTAGAAACAGATACAAGAAAAAGAGTTCTTAAATGTTATGTAGAGCCAGTCTTAACATATGGTAGTGAATCATGGACAATAGGACAACATACAAGAAAATCACTAGACTCTGTAGAAATGTGGTTTCAGAAGAATGTTGAGAATACCTTGGACAGCTAAGAAGAGTAATTTTTTTTTTCGTTCGCCAGCTTTTACCTCTGACGAAATCCCTAGAGACTAGGAACTGAATTTTGAGTGTTAATCCTTTTTTCTCTGGCAGCCGTGTGCACAGAGAGCCCCTCGCCGCACAGGCAGATTACTCCGACTTCGGAGGTACTCATATTTTTACCGTCGAAAAACTACTCACGTGTTTCTATTGCATTTCCCGGTCTCTACTCATGTATTTCACAGAAATGAATGAATATCACAGTTGAGGGAACACATCTGAAGACAGTCCAGAGCTACAACTACCTAGGACATACTATAACCATTGATGGAAAATGCAAAATTGAAATAAACAAAGGAATAGTAATGGCAAAAAGTAATTTTAATGCCATGAAAAATATACTAACAACAAAACAAATGATCAGCAGGGATGAAACTAAAAATCGCAAAATGTTATATCTTCTCAATATTCCTGTATGGTGCAGAAATATGGACATTAGACAAGAAAACAGAACAGAAAATTGAAGCCTTTGAAATGTGGATTTATAGAAGAATAGGTAGAATTGGATGGAAAGAAAAGATAACAAACGATGAAGTTTTAAAACAACTGAAAATAAAAAGAGAACTGCTGAACACAATTAAGACAAGACAAATTAAATTTTTGGGGCATGTTAAAAGACACAACAGCCTACTAAAAGTAATATTGGAAGGAAAAATACACGGCAAAAGAGGCAGAGGCAGACCAAGACTAACATGGACCAGTAACATCAAAAGATGGACAAGTCAATCTATGTCAGCCTGCACCATCAAAGCAAGAAACAGAGTACAATGGCGATCCATGGTAGCCAACCTTCGTTGCGGAGAGGGCACACGATGATGATGACTCATGTATTTCTATCTATTCCATTTCCTGGTCTCTACTCATGTGTTTCTATCTTTTCCATTTCCCGGTCTCTACTCATGTGTTTCTATCTTTTCCATTTCCCGGTCTCTACACATGTGTTTCTATCTTTTCCATTTCCCGGTCTCTACTCATGTGTTTCTATCTTTTCCATTTCCCGGTCTCTACACATGTGTTTCTATCTTTTCCATTTCCCGGTCTCTACACATGTGTTTCTATCTATTCCATTTCCCGGTCTCTACACATGTGTTTCTATCTTTTCCATTTCCGCTCTCTACACATGTGTTTCTATCTTTTCCATTTCCCGGTCTCTACACATGTGTTTCTATCTTTTCCATTTCCTGGTCTCTCCTCATGTGTTTCTATTCCATTTCCCAGTCTCTACTCATGTGATTCTATTCCATTTCCCAGTCTCTACTCATGTGTTTCTATTCCATTTCCCGGTCTCTACTCATGTGTTTATATTCCATTTTCCTTATGTCTACTCATGTATTTCTATATTTTCCATTTCCTGGTCTCTACTCATGTGTTTCTATATTTTCCATTTCCCAGTCTCTACTCATGTATTTCTATATTTTCCATTTCCCAGTCTCTACTCATGTATTTCTATATTTTCCATTTCCTGGTCTCTACTCATGTGTTTCTATATTTTCCATTTCCCAGTCTCTACTCATGTATTTCTATATTTCCATTTCCCAGTCTCTACTCATGTGTTTCTATATTTTCCATTTCCCGGTCTCTACTCATGTGTTTCTATATTTTCCATTTCCCAGTCTCTACTCATGTGTTTCTATATTTTCCATTTCCCGGTCTCTACTCATGTGTTTCTATATTTTCCATTTCCCAGTCTCTACTCATGTATTTCTATATTTTCCATTTCCCAGTCTCTACTCATGTATTTCTATATTTTCCATTTCCCAGTCTCTACTCATGTATTTCTATTTTTTCCATTTCCCAGTCTCTACTCATGTATTTCTATATTTTCCATTTCCAGTCTCTACTCATGTATTTCTATATTTTCCATTTCCCGGTCTCTACTCATGTGTTTCTATTCCATTTTCAGAGACTGGAAGTTTCCAAACCATATTCTGTGATAGTCTTTGACGTTTTATCCAGGGTGCTTCAAATCCTAAATTTAGATTTCTTTTGGTGATTCTATCCCGTTTTCTGGGGTTTGCTAACCCATGTTGATGAGGTTTGCCTGGATGATTTTATCCTTGTTTCTGAAGTTAACTTGAGGTTACTCAGTGGAATCATGACAGCAATATATTAGATGGGTTTCAATTTTCATTGATCTCAACAATAAAAATTTAAAATAAATCAATAAAAGAGGAATTCAAATGCCTAGGCAGTTTAGTGACAAACGACAATTCTCAAACAGCAGAGACATACTCACGATGCATCAGAGATGGCTTGTCAAATCGTTGGACAGTTCCACAGGGAACTGAAAGTGTTTGTTGAAAACCTATGCTCCACAGGGAGCTGAAAATGTTTGTTGAAAACCTATGCTCCACAGGGAACTGAAAATGTTTGTTGAAAACCTATGCTCCACAGGGAGCTGAAAGTGTTTGTTGAAGACCTATGCTCCACAGGGAGCTGAAAGTGTTTGTTGAAGACCTATGCTCCACAGGGAGCTGAAAGTGTTTGTTGAAGACCTATGCTCCACAGGGAGCTAAAAGTGTTTGTTGAAAACTATGCTCCACAGGGAGCTGAAAGTGTTTGTTGAAAACCTATGCTCCACAGGGAGCTGAAAGTGTTTGTTGAAAACCAGCATCAGGGAGTAGAAATGTAGAAGAAGAAGAATAAAATTATGAATGGTATCTTCATGTAGAGATACAAATGTACACATTAACTAAAGTATCACTGACGTACAACTGTGTATGCGACGACACGCAGCTAGATCATGATGGAATGACAGAAAGATATTCGTGAAGTAAAGAGAAGAGTTCATTGCCGTTTCGGTTAGATCATCTTCAGTAGAGGTAACCACACAATCAACTCGTGGTACAATCTTCTCCTTCTTTCCTTCCTCATTTGCCTTTCAGCGTCGAGGGGAGATATCATTTGCTGTCTTTTGCTCTTCTGTTCGCTTCTACTGCTTTTATGTTTCCTAGTGCTTCTATTATTCAATCGATCCATCTTTTTCGTGGTCGACAATTGGGCCTGATGTTCTCTTATTGAAGGCTCTTTGTGTTGTATTTTTATCACTCTGCCTTGTCACGTGGCAAAACCATTTTATCTGGTGTTTCTTTTTATATTCTATGGCAGTTAGATATGAACAAGTTATCATTATACGCCTCAGAAGAGGACACAATAGACTCCATAGTCACATGTATACAAAATTCAAGATCGGCACCTCAACTACTTGTACATGTGGACAGGCACCCCAGACTGCAGAACACATACTTCAAGACTGCACTGAATATAGTAGACTGAGGAAAATCCATTGGCCCATAGATACAACACTACAGACAAAACTATATGGGCCACTGCAAGAATTACAAAAGACAGTAAAATTTATACAGGAAACGACATTGCAGATATAGACAATACTTCCGGCGAGGGGGCCTCGGTAGCCTAGTTGGGAAGACCACCCGACTGGACTACCGACGTTCGGACAACCCGTGTTCGATTCCCGCTGGGAGCAGTGTGAGGTGTACTCGTGGTTGGAAAACCCTTTGTCAGAAACGATTGAGCATTGGATATTCGATCACTGTCATCATCTGATAAATGTCTTCATCATCTTGATCCGCATCATCATCATCATCATCAATACCATAAACAACATAATCATCATCATCATAATTAAGATAACTAAAATCATCATCACTATCATCACCACCAGCACCATCATCATCATCATCTCTACCATCATCATCCTTGTCATTGTCATCAATATCATCATCTATATGATAATCACTATCAGCATCATCATCATCACCATCCTCACTCTCATTAACATCATTATCATCACCATCATCATCATCAATACCGACCACTTCCCATATGATTACCACTGAATCCCCATACCACTATTGAGATACCATCAACCAAATCTCGACACAACCATTACACTCAGCCTTTAGAAAGTAACTGAACACCAAAAAACCGACTTAATTTATCAGCAAATTTTCTGGGAAATATAAAACTCACATATTAGACCCCTGTCTGCGAATGTCTATTTGTGTTCACTCGCAGTTATCCGCCCTCACCTTATCCTCGTGTACTCATCTTTCTTCCCCCAATTACTCCCCTTTAGCTCATTTTTTTTCGTCGTTTCCACCATTTTGCTTCATCTTTTCCACCATTTTGCTTCATCTTTTCCACCATTTTGCTTCATCGTTTCCACCATTTTGCTTCATCGTTTTCCACCATTTTGCTTCATCTTTTCCACCATTTTGCTTCATCTTTTCCACCATTTTGTTTCATCGTTTTCCACCATTTTGCTTCATCTTTTCCACCATTTTGCTTCATCGTTTCCACCATTTTGCTTCATCTTTTCCACCATTTTGCTTCATCGTTTCCACCATTTTGTTTTATCTTTTCCACCATTTTGCTTCATCTTTTCCACCATTTTGTTTCATCGTTTCCACCATTTTGTTTCATCGTTTCCACCATTTTGCTTCATCTTTTCCACCATTTTGCTTCATCTTTTCCACCATTTTGCATCATCTTTTCCACCATTTTGCTTCATCTTTTCCACCATTTTGCTTCATCGTTTCCACCATTTTGCTTTATCTTTTCCACCATTTTGCTTCATCTTTTCCACCATTTTGTTTCATCGTTTCCACCATTTTGTTTCATCGTTTCCACCATTTTGCTTCATCTTTTCCACCATTTTGCTTCATCTTTTCCACCATTTTGCTTCATCTTTTCCACCATTTTGCTTCATCTTTTCCACCATTTTGCTTCATCTTTTCCACCATTTGCTTCATCTTTTCCACCATTTTGCATCATCTTTTCCACCATTTTGCTTCATCTTTTCCACCATTTGCTTCATCGTTTCCACCATTTTGCTTTATCTTTTCCACCATTTTGTTCATCGTTTCCACCATTTTGCTTCATCTTTTCCACCATTTTGTTTCATCGTTTCCACCATTTTGCTTCATCTTTTCCACCATTTTGCTTCATCTTTTCCACCATTTTGCTTCATCGTTTCCACCATTTTGCTTCATCGTTCCACTAAGATCGGAACGGTTTTGGGAGCACATTTGACAATGAGGTCATTTAATAGGTGGATGGAAGGATGCAGTTAATTGTGAAACTTCCATCAGAATGTTCACATTTCTCTATTTCGTTTTCTTTCTTTCTTATTTTCATTCTTTCTTTCTTTCTCTTATTTCTTATTTTTGTCTTTCTTTCCTTCTTCCTTTTTCACTCTTTCTTTTTCTCTCCAACCCTTTTTTCTTTCTTTCTTTCTTTCTTTCTTTCTTTCTTTCTTTCATACTTTCTTTCTTTCTATATTCACTCGATATCTTCTTTCCTTCTTTCCTCCCTTCTTTTTTACTTTTCTCTCTCTCTCTCTTTCCCCCCCCCCCTCTATCCCTTCTTTCTTTCATTCTTTCATTCTATATCTTTTTTATTTATTTCTTTTTTATTTTCTTTCTTTCTTTCTTTCATACTTTATTTCTTTTTTATTTTCTTTCTTTCTTTCTTTCATACTTTATTTCTATATTCCCTCAATTCCTTCTTTCTTTCTTTCTTCCCTTCTTTCTTATTTTTCTCTCTCTTTCTTTTCCCCTCCATCCCTTCTTTCTTTCTTTCTTTCATTCATTCTTTCTTTTTTATTTATTTCTTTTTTATGTTCTTTCATTCATTCGTTCATTCTTTCTTGTCTTTCTTTGTTATTTCTTTACTTCATTTTTTTACCTTTTCTCTTTTTCTCTTTTCCCTCCATCCATTCTTTTTTTCCATCTTTCGTTTTTCTCTCTTTCTGTTTTTCCTACCGCTCCTTTTTTATTTCTTTCTTTATGCCTTTTTTCTGTCTTCCTTTCCTCTTTCTTCTTATTCCACACCTTCTTTCATTCTTTCCTTCGTTCTTTCATTATTTCTTTCTCTTTTCGTTATTTCTTTATTTCGTGCTTTCTGTCTGTCTTTTTCTCGTTCTTTCCATCTTTGTACTATGCCCTTTAGTCTACTCAGTTTTCTGCAGCGACCCACATTGTATTTTAACATCTGGGCTTATCTCCTTTTTTGGTTTCTTTGTTTCTATTTATTTTTCTCTTTCTTTTTCATCTTTCTTTTATTTTCTCGTTTCCTTTCCTTTTCCCCTCTTCATTCTTTTCCTCGTATTCTTTCTTTTTCTTTCTTCTTTCTTAGTTTTTTTTCTCTTTCTTTTTCTTTTTCTTAAAAATTCTTTCTTTCTTTCTCTTTCTAACTCAAGAAAATAACTGACTTTATATTTTTTTTTAAATTCCTTTTAAAGATCCTCTCTTTCTTTCTTCTCTTTCTCTGTCTTTCTTCCCTTTCTCTGAAGAGAGATTTTTCTCGCTATTTTTCTTCCTTGTTTATTCTTCCCACCTTTCTCTTCCATTCTTGATGTATTTCTCCTCTCGTTTAATCTTCTCACTAGCGCTACAAATTACTTCTATTTACACTCTTTCTCATCTTCTCTCTATCTGAACGTGTCATATGCCACCATTCTTTTACTCCCATTTTATCATGTTTATCACACGCAGACACGTGCTAGTTCCCACGAGCTATTTCAGAGCGCGTGCTCCGAGGGGCACTCGTCTGTTCCTCGTTCGGCCTCTTTTGTCAGAGCGGATGATATCTTCCCTGGGGCAGATTATGGGGATTTGTAGATGTGGGAATGGGGATTAGGGGAGTCGGGGCATAAGGGAACACGGGGCACTGCCTTGGCTGAGAAATGGACAGTAAGTAGCTGTTGAGCGAGTACGAGAAAGAGACTCTGTGTGTTGTGTGTGTGTGTGTGTGTGTGTGTGTGTGTGTGTGTGAAAGTTAGACTGGGAGAAACGGTGGGGGAAGTCACAGTGAGTGAGATAGATATACATTGTGGGAAAGAGTTTTTATTATGAGAGAGAGAGAGAGAGAGAGAGAGAGAGAGAGAGAAATAAAAAAAAAATATAGAAAAAAAATAGAAGAAAACAGTATGGTTAATGCCTTACGTAATAAGTGAAACACACAAAATAGAACGATGTTTCTGCTCAATAGGCCTTCAGCAGGAACAAACATACAACACACACACACACAGATATGTGTTTTTTTTAAAATCGTAATATAGAGAGGGAGAGAGAGATAGAATGAAATAGATAGACATGGGAAATAGAAAGTGATTGAAATAGAGATTAATTAGTAACAAAAGAGAGGGAGAGAGAGAATGTCAGCAGGGGTGAGATAGATATACAGTGAGATATAAAGAGAGGGAGAGAGAGAATGTCAGCAGGGGTGAGATAGATATACAGTGAGATATAAAGAGAGTGAGAGGGGGACTGGTTGGTCTCGAGGCAAGACGCCGACCTCAAAACGGATAAGTTGTGGGTTCAAATCCCGGGTACTTCGTAACGGATTTTTATTGATGATTTCTCTCTGTGGCAACCACCCCTGGTCTCAGCAGCGAGGCCCGGCTTGAAATGTCAGTTACTCATTGACGGAAAAAATATGAGTACCTCTGAGGACGGTGTTATCTGCCTGTGCGGTGAGGGACCCTGTGCGCACGGCTGCCAGGTAAAAATGGATTAACACGCAAAATTCAGTTCCTAGTCTCTAGGGACTTCGTCAGAGGTCAAAGCTGGTGAACGAAAAAAAAAAGAAAGGAGAGAGTTAGAGAGTTTATTTGATGATATACAGAATAAGCTAGGTGTTTTTGCTGATAAAATAGGTGGAATGTTTCTGTTGATAGAATAGGTGGAGTGTTTATGTTGATAGAATAGGTGGAGTGTTTATGTTGATAGAATAGATCATGTGTTTCCGTTGACAGAATAAGCTAGGTGTTTTTGCTGATAGAATAGGTGGAATGTTTCTGTTGACAGAATAGGTGGAGTGTTTATGTTGATAGAATAGGTGGAGTGTTTATGTTGACAGAATAGATTATGTGTTTCTGTTGACAGAATAAGCTAAGTATTTTTGCTGACAGAATAGGTGGAGTGTTCTGATGATAGAATAGTGGAGTGTTTCTGTTGACAGAATAAATGAAGTGTTTCTGTTGACGAAATATGTGGGTGTTTCCTTTTAAAGAATAAAATAATATGTTAGCAAACAAAATATAAAAAATGCTTGTGGTAACAAAATAAATGTGGTGATTGTGGTGAATGTGGTGAAGGTGGTGATTGTGGTTAATGTGGTGATTGTTGTGAATATGGTGTTTGTGATAATTGTGGATATTGTGATCATTGTGGGGGATTGTGGTGGTTGTGGTGGTTGTTGTGAATGTGCTGATTGTGGTGATTGTGCTGTTTGTGATGATTGTGGTGATTGTGGTGATTGTGCTGTTTGTGGTGATTGTGGTGATTGTGCTGTTTGTGGTGATTGTGCTGTTTGTGGTGATTGTGCTGTTTGTGGTGATTGTGCTGTTTGTGGTGATTGTGCTGTTTGTGGTGATTGTGGTGATTGTGCTGTTTGTGGTGATTGTGCTGTTTGTGGTGATTGTGGTGATTGTGCTGTTTGTGCTGTTTGTGTTGTTTGTGGTGATTGTGCTGTTTGTGGTGATTGTGGTGATTGTGGTGATTGTGGTGATTGTGCTGTTTGTGGTGATTGTGCTGTTTGTGGTGATTGTGCTGTTTGTGGTGATTGTGCTGTTTGTGGTGATTGTGGTGATTGTGCTGTTTGTGGTGATTGTGCTGTTTGTGGTGATTGTGCTGTTTGTGGTGATTGTGGTGATTGTGCTGTTTGTGCTGTTTGTGTTGTTTGTGGTGATTGTGCTGTTTGTGGTGATTGTGGTGATTGTGGTGATTGTGCTGTTTGTGGTGATTGTGCTGTTTGTGGTGATTGTGCTGTTTGTGGTGATTGTGCTGTTTGTGGTGATTGTGGTGATTGTGCTGTTTGTGGTGATTGTGCTGTTTGTGGTGATTGTGGTGATTGTGGTGATTGTGCTGTTTGTGGGTGATTGTGCTGTTTGTGGTGATTGTGGTGATTGTGCTGTTTGTGGTGATTGTGGTGATTGTGGTGATTGTGTTGATTGTGGTGATTGTGTTGATTGTGGTGATTGTGTTGATTGTGGTGATTGTGTTGATTGTGGTGATTGTGTTGATTGTGGTGATTGTGTTGATTGTGGTGATTGTGCTGTTTGTGGTGATTGTGTTGATTGTGGTGATTGTGTTGATTGTGGTGATTGTGCTGTTTGTGGGGATTGTGTTGATTGTGGTGATTGTGTTGATTGTGGTGATTGTGGTGATTGTGCTGTTTGTGGTGATTGTGTTGATTGTGTTGATTGTGTTGATTGAGAAAGAGAAGCGATGAGAACACATTAAGTTCCTGGATAAAATAAAGAACACAATCCAGTAACGAGTGTTCCACGACAGGAAACAAGCAAATAATGGCATTACCTATTTCCAAATATTATTTGCTTTTACCCACCGATATGTAGCAAATCTCTCTTTCGTCTCATCATTTCATCTCTTATCTCTTTTGTTATATTTCTCCTTGATTTACCTGTCACGTTTATCGTAGATGTAGTAGAGTTTGTCTTTATTTCGTTGTTCGTTTATGTTGTTGTCGTTTTGTAGGGAAGATCGCGTGTTAGCAGAAACGTCATTGTTTTGTTATGTTCAAGTTTGTATAAAGCTGTCACCATGTAGGTTACAACACTTGTTCCTATTACACGACAGGGTCATTTCTGGACTCCTCATGGGGGAAAACAAAGGGGAAGGGTAAAGTATAGTTAAAAAAAAAGAAGATGAAACAGAGATGGTTGTTGTTGTTATTGTTGACGGATTGCACGAGTTGATGCGGGCAGGTTGACCTTTGACTCATTTGATGTGGCGGGCCGTAATGGCTTTCTTGACATTCCCGGCTCTTACTGGAGAAGTTGGAGTTTGTCTGTCCCAGGCTATGCTGGGAAACTACTAGTCCAGCCCAGAGGTACTGCAATACTGGGTCCTCTATATCAGTAACAGCCACTACTACAGGGAACACGGCAATCCTAGCTTCTGTTAGCCAATCAATTCAGAGGAAGAGGTATGTTTACAGCACTCGGTCAGCCTGTTTTGACGCAGACTGTTACCGGGGGAGACACGAGGAGGTAGAACTGCTAGGTCATGGTCAGCTGATGCTGTGCCGACCCTGTATTGCGACCACAGGTCGCAGGCTCTTCTGTTCCCCCAAAGAGAGATGTAAATAATGAGAAAGGCGTAGAGGTATCTTTAGAATATTTGGAATTCGTCCTGCAGTGAATGATTGACAATCTAGCTAGATCACGTGATTTATTCTCCCCGTCAATAAGTATATGCATGGGACAAAGGTCACAACATAAATAATTTGAGATATGCGGATGACACAGTCTTAATAGCAGAGACAGAGAATGAGTTACAAGAAATGATAGACATAATAGTAAAATAAAGCAACAAGAAGGGTCTCAGTCTGAATAGTAAGGAAACAGAAGTAATGGTTATATCGGAGACACAATCATCACCATCATGCAGCATAAAAATAAACGAGACAAATCTGAAACAAGGGTAACTTTTGAAATACTTGAGCACAATAATAAAATCAGAGGAGAGATGCACCACATAAATAAAAAGCAGAATAGCTCAGGCCAATATAGGTGCTATATAGAACCAATTCTGACCAATGAAAGTGAAAAATATACAATAGAGAAATAAATGAAAAGACGATTAGAGGCCACAGAGATGGGATTTCTCAGAAGAATGTTGAAAGTTCCCTGGACAGCTAAAAAGACCAATGAGAAAGCTCTCAAAGAGGCCAACACAAAAAAGGAGTTCATAAAAAAACACCAGAAACAAACAATCAACATTTTTCGGGCACATCATGAGAAGAGGAAAGTTGGAATACTTGGCTACAACTGGCAAAATAAAAGGAAAGAGAGATCGCGGACGACAAAGAGAGAAAATACTGGTTAGCTTGGTGTCATGGCATGGAAACCAGTCAACAACAGAACTGATACGATACTCTGTGGATAGAAGGTTGTGGAAGGACATGATCGCCGACGCCAACCGGTATGGCACATGATGATGATGATGATGATGATGGCCAACACCAATTTAACACTCAGGACTAAGGTTCAAATTTACCAAAGTTGTGTGCTTAGTAAACTTCTATACGGATCAGAAACTTGGACTACCTATGCAGGACAGGAGAAAAGGTTCAGCAGCTTTCATGCACGTTGCCTTCGCAAGATTATGAACATCAAATGACAGGACAAAGTAACTAACTTTAATGTCTTACAACGAGGCAAACTCCCATCCATCATGGCAGGACAAAGTAACTAACTTTAATGTCTTGCAACGAGCCAAACTCCCATCCATCATGGCAGGACAAAGTAACCAACTCTAATGTCTTACAACGAGCCAAACTCCCATCCATCATGGCAGGACAAAGTAACTAACTTTAATGTCTTACAACGAGCCAAACTCCCATCCATCATGGCAGGACAAAGTAACCAACTCTAATGTCTTACAACGAGCCAAACTCCCATCCATCATGGCAGGACAAAGTAACCAACACTAATGTCTTACAACGAGCCAAACTCCCATCCATCATGGCAGGACAAAGTAACCAACTCTAATGTCTTACAACGAGCCAAACTTCCATCCATCATGACAACACTTAGGCAGTGAAGGTGAACATTTGTGTGCTGACAGGCTAGACGGGGAGTTGGGTTGTGTAGGCAAACTGAATGATTGTGCTTAAGTTGTCAAAATATGAGAGCAATCAAAACTGTATCCTGTAACGATACAAGCAAACATTTGATCCTGTTGACATCATATACAATTACTTGATCATCAAGACAAAATATCAAGAAATAATGATCTTATCAATAGCAAAGACGAAATGTTCTTTTTGTATTGACATAATTGCGAACATATTAGCCCCTGTGTTAGAACAGACGACGGCCAGGCAGGAAGTGAAATCATAAAAATGTTAAATAGAAAGACTTTCAATGTTCGTTTCAGCGTAAAAATATTTTTTTGAAGGAAGATTGACAGACAGTTTGGCCTATATCTGGCAAGACACGACTCTAAAATGGCGATCAATAACATCAAAAGAAATGGAGACGATTATGTCGCTCTGAGAGAGAGAACGCGAGATACAGTGAGAGAGAAAGAGAGTCACCGATAGAGATAGCCGTCTACAACTTCAGACGGAGGCAAATATCTTTGTAAAAAACTTTCGAAATTTAGAAGCTGCTTTTGAAAAAGCAAATATCTGGCTGTATACTATCTTGAGCTCCTAAAAACATCAGAAAGAAACAATCAACATTTTTCGGGCACATCATGAGAAGAGGAAAGTTGGAATACTTGGTTACAGCAGGCAAAATGCAAGGAAAGAGATATCGCGGACGACAAAGAGATAAATTACTAGATAGCTTGGTGTCATGAGGAGCCGCGATAGCTCAGTGGTTAGTGAACTGGACTACAAAGGACAAGGGGTAGGGTTCGATCCCAACCGACGGCTTCCAGGTTCACCCAGCCTTAAATGGGTATCGGATTTTTTTCTGGGAAAGTAAAGCAGCACGGGCGTAATACCGACTACATTACCCCAAAAATCATGTGCTGAAGGTCTATAAAATATAGGGTCATTAACACCATATTTCCCTATACGCCACTTGGCGTCACGGGGGTACTTGACTTTTTTTCTTTTTTTACTTGGTGTCATGGCATGGAGACGGTCAACAACAGAACTGATACGACGTACGGTAGATAGAAGCTTATGGAAGGACATGATCGCCTACACCAACAGGTATGGCACATGATGATGATGACACTATTTTGAAACAGGAGAAAGAGACAAGTTCCTGGTATTTCATTTAGTCCAATGTATTTCTAGAAAGGCGTTTAAGCGATTTGACATAGCACATGAACTAACATCATCATGTGCCGGTTGACGTAGACGATCATGCCCACAATCTTCTATCCACAGTAAGTCGTAAGTAAAGTACCCCCGTCACGCCAAGTGGCGTATAGGGAATATGGTGTTAGTGACCATCATCTTTACAGACCTTCGGCTCATGATTTTTGGGGTAATGTGATCGGTATTACGCCCGTGCCGCTTTACTTTCCCAGAAAAAATCCAGTACCCATTCTCTGTCTCAAAAATCCAGTACCCATTCTTTGTCTCAAAACCCATTCTCTGTCTCAAAAATCCAGTACCCATTCTCTGTCTCAAAAATCCAGTACCCATTCTCTGTCTCAAAATCCAGTACCCATTCTCTGTCTCAAAAATCCAGTACCCATTCTCTGTCTCAAAAATCCAGTACCCATTCTCTGTCTCAAAAATCCAGTACCCATCTCTGTCTCAAAAATCCAGTACCCATTCTCTGTCTCAAAAATCCAGTACCCATTCTCTGTCTCAAAAATCCAGCTTGATGAACCCAGAACCCATCGATCAGGATCGAACTCGACCTCTTGTCTATTCTGTCAACAGTGCGTCCTATCATTTCTATTCTTGACTGTTTTCCATGACATGACACCAAGCTACTTTCCCTGTATTCTGCCAATCGTGCCAGTCGTATTCAAATTTTCAGCGTATCATATTGTGTTCGTGAAATTCATTCGTTCATTGTTTCTTTTTTATGTACTTTAGTACATTTCTTTTGTGTTGACCTCTGAATATTTCTTGATTGTCCTTTCAGTTCCCCAGTTAATTCTCAACGTTCTTGCGAGAAATTCCATCTATGTTGTCTCTGATCAGCTTTCATATATTCGTCTAATGTCCATGATTGGCTTCCATAGGCCATACCCAACGCTATCGTTTTTGTATAGAGGTATGATAATCACTGAATGGCGTTGGGTTGTATCCAGGCTTGAAACTGACAGAGGTAAGACTGAGAGTTAATTAGAAACATGACGTTATCATCATCATCATCATCATCATCATCACTCATCATCAGATTGCTTGTCTTTTGCAGAACATTAAACTCATCACAGCCCATTTGAAAGAATCTCTGTCTCTAGCCTGATCTCCCACAGAACGTTACATTCGCCACAGCCCGTCCTAAAGAGTCTCTGTCTCTAGCCTGATCTCCCACAGAACGTTGCATTCGCCACAGCCCGTCTTAAAGAGTCTCTGTCTCTAGCTAGATCTCCCACAGAACGTTGCATTCGCCACAGCCTGTCTTAAAGAGTCTCTGTCTCTAGCCAGATCTCCCACAGAACGTTACATTCACCACAGCCTGTCTTAAAGAGTCTCTGTCTCTAGCCTGATCTCCCACAGAACGTTACATTCACCACAGCCTGCCTTAAAGAGTCTCTGTCTCTAGCCTGATCTCCCACAGAACGTTGCATTCGCCACAGCCCGTCTTAAAGAGTCTCTGTCTCTAGCTAGATCTCCCACAGAACGTTGCATTCGCCACAGCCCGTCTTAAAGAGTCTCTGTCTCTAGCCAGATCTCCCACAGAACGTTACATTCACCACAGCCCGTCTTAAAGAGTCTCTGTCTCTAGCCTGATCTCCCACAGAACGTTACATTCACCACAGCCTGCCTTAAAGAGTCTCTGTCTCTAGCCTGATCTCCCACAGAACGTTGCATTCGCCACAGCCCGTCTTAAAGAGTCTCTGTCTCTAGCTAGATCTCCCACAGAACGTTGCATTCGCCACAGCCCGTCTTAAAGAGTCTCTGTCTCTAGCCAGATCTCCCACAGAACGTTACATTCACCACAGCCCGTCTTAAAGAGTCTCTGTCTCTAGCTAGATCTCCCACAGAACGTTGCATTCGCCACAGCCTGTCTTAAAGAGTCTCTGTCTCTAGCCAGATCTCCCACAGAACGTTACATTCACCACAGCCCGTCTTAATGAGTCTCTGTCTCTAGCCAGATCTCCCACAGAACGTTACATTCACCACAGCCCGTCTTAAAGAGTCTCTGTCTCTAGCCTGATCTCCCACAGAACGTTACATTCACCACAGCCCGTCTTAAAGAGTCTCTGTCTCTAGCCGGATCTCCCACAGCTTTTGCATTGTTCGAGATCTTTTTGATATCTTGAAACCAAACATTTTTCGTGGTCTGACCCTGATGCGTTGCACAGGAACCACGCCTTACATTATTATTCTTTCGAACCCGCTGTGTCTTTTGACGTGACCATATTATTTCAATTTCCTCAAGTGTTGTTTATGAGCAATTTCTTCTCAGCGTCTATGTCTTCATTGATTGTTTCATTATCGAAGGTGTCCTTAGGGCTTCTCAGCAACATTTGGCTTCGAATGAACCAATTTCCTTCTTTGTTGTTTTTGAGACAAGACAAATGAAATTTTGGGGGCATATTAAAAGACACAACAGCGTAATAAAAGTAATATTATAAGGGAAAATACAAGGTAAAAGAGGCAGAGACAGACTAAGACTAACATGGACGAGTAACATCAAAAGATGGACAAGTCAACCTATGACAATCTGCACCATCAAAGCGAGAGACAGAGCGGAATGGCGATCCATGGTAGCCAACCTTCGATGTGGAGACGGCACTCAATGATGGTGATGTTTTTGAGATTGTCCATATTTTGCGACCATGTGTTACTATCGGGAAGTTATATCTGAGAAACATATGCACAGTATTAAGTAGACCGAGGTCAGGTCAGGTAATTTTACCTGCTACTGTATGCAGTAAACAGTACAACCTGCGGCTGCCTTGCAGGTAAACTCGGGAGAGTAAAAGGCTAAGGGAGGGTAGCCCGAAGTAAAACAACCCCACTGCCTTGTGGGCGAGACTTTTTAGTTCAAGATGTTTTATCTGCAATGTCTATAACCCAAGCTATGCACTGAACGAAGAGTTCCAGTAGCTCACTGTATCTCCGACGACATGGGTGCTAAAAGAATTATACAATCAACATTTTTCAGGCATGTCATGAGAAAAGGAAAGTTGGAATATTTTGTTACATCATCATCATCATCGAGTGCCGTCTCCGCAACGAAGGTTGGCTACCATGGAGCGCCATTTTGCTCTGTCTCTTGCTTTGATGGTTGAGGTTGTCATCGGTTGATTTGTCCATCTTTTGATGTTACTCGTCCATGTTAATCTTGGTTTGCCTCTGCCTCTTTTACCTTGTATTTTCCCCTCCAGGATTACTTTCAGTAGGCTGTTGTGTCTTTTAACATGGCCCAAAAATCGCATTTGTCTTGTTCTAATTGTGTTCAGAAGTTCTATTTTCATTTTTAGTTGTTTTAAGACTTCGTCGTTTGTTTTCTTTTACTTCCATCCAATTCTACCTATTCTTCTATATATCCACATTTCAAAGGCTTCAATTCTCTGTTCTGTTTTCTTGTCTAATGTCCATCTTTCAGCACCATACAGGAATATTGAGAAGATGTAACATTTTGCTATTCTTAGTTTTAGCCCTGGTGTTATTTGTTTTGATGTTATTATGTCCTTCATGACATTAAAATTACTTTTTGCCATTCCTATTCTTTCGTTTATTTCAGTTGTACATTTTCCATCACTGGTTATAGTATGTCCAAGGTAGTTATAGTTCTGAACTGTTTTTGTTACAACTGGCAAAATTCAGGGAAAGAGAATTTACGGACGACAAATAGAGAAAAGAGACTAAATAGCTTCTTGTCGTTTCACAGTAAATAGGCAACAAGAGAATTTATACGATGCACTAAGGACATAGAATTGTGGGAAGACATGATAGCTTACGCCAACCGGTATGACATATGATAACACACTGGTATCAGCTCTTATCTGTTATCAGATTGTGTTATCAGTAGTTCAACCTTTTATTTTAAAAGTAACCATCAGTCAAATATTTAATCCATCAGTCAACCAATAAATCGATCAATCAATCAATGGGATAATCATAAAGGAATCGGTCAGTCACAACATAATACAGAATAAATAAAAAAGCAACGCAGATAAATCGTTCCGCCATGTGATCAAAGCACAACACAGCGAATCTTTAATAAACGTTACGAAAACATCAGACTCAAGGGTTGGCCAAGAAAAAGATGGATTGATGAAATATTAGACACACAAGGAAACATAACAGTAGGAGAAGTCGACAGAAGCGCCAAAGATTGAAAAGTATATCTCCGGAAACAAATAATAATAAATGAATATTATTATAGAGGGAAACTTCCGAGGTGATAGATCAGTGAATCAAGTCAGAGGAAGAGGTATGTTTACAGCAATCGCAAAAAAAATCACAAATAATCAACAAGAGAAAACAAAAACTAAGAATAATTTATTGTCTGAAGCAGAATCGAACCGGTACTCTTTGAAACAGCGCCTTGCCGCGAGAAGCCAAACACTAGAGCACACGGCTAGCTCAGCTAAATAAAGTATATCTCCCCTCGATGCTGAAAGGCAAATACAGAAGAAAACAAGAGGATCAGTCATCGATTGATCGAACCAATCAATCAGTATCAACAGATTCAATCACTGTAGGAACTAGGAAGTGGGAGGTGATTTAAAGTCTTGATCAGTTTAAGGTCGTTTCCTTTTTTTTGTGGCTGCTGCATGCCGTCTAGCTCAAACTCCGCAGCAAGAAAAATAAAACGTAAAGAAAAATAAATAAATAAATACAAAGCAGAAAAAAATTAAGAAATAACAAAGAACAATTCACGTGGAAATTGTGCGGAAAAACAAAAATAAGGAAGAAACATAACTGTTTATGTTTATCGTTGTTTAGATCAAACAGACATAAGTGTGCGCTGGGTTCATAGCACCTGGGGAGAGCCAAAAATAAATTACGAATCAAGATTGAGCCAAAAAAATATACACCCGGCTAGCTACATGTGGATAAAATGTTTTACGTTTATTTGGACACATTACATGGAGATTTATTTGGGAAAAAATCTGGCATTTCGTGAATTTGTTAATAGCGGACTCTTGCTGAAATGTCAACGGATTCTGTTTGGTTGCGCTTCTGTTGTGTGTCCAAAGATAACTGTGAGGTCCAATCTGGCATAGAATTCGCCGCCGTCGATGGGACGTTTATGGCTAGAGCTGTTGTAATCATCTTCACCGGTAGGGATTTGATGGGTCTCGTTAAATCGATGGGGGATGATGTAGACAGAGACACAGACTGAAGTGAAATGTCTTAATCAAGAGACATCAAGTGTCATCAATAGATGGAGAGGAGGATCTTTGGCAGGGTGTGTCATCAATAGATGTAGAGGAAGATCTTTGGCAGGGTGTGTCATCAATAGATGTAGAGGAAGATGTTGGCAGGGCGTGTCATCAATAGATGTAGAGGAAGATGTTTGGCAGGGCGTGTCATCAATAGATGTAGAGGAAGATCTTTGGCAGGGTGTGTCATCAATAGATGTAGAGGAAGATGTTTGGCAGGGCGTGTCATCAATAGATGTAGAGGAAGATCTTTGGCAGAGTGTGTCATCAATAGATGTAGAGGAAGATGTTTGGCAGGGTGTGTCATCAATAGATGTAGAGGAAGATCTTTGGCAGGGCGTATCATCAATAGATGTAGAGGAAGATCTTTGGCAGGGTGTATCATCAATAGATGTAGAGGAAGATCTTTGGCACAGCGTGTCATCAATAGATGTAGAGGAAGATGTTGGCAGGGCGTATCATCAATAGATGTAGAGAAAGATCTTTGGCAGGGCGTATCATCAATAGATGTAGAGGAAGATCTTTGGCACAGCGTGTCATCAATAGATGTAGAGGAAGATCTTTGGCACAGCGTGTCATCAATAGATGTAGAGGAAGATGTTTGGCAGGGCGTATCATCAATAGATGTAGAGGAAGATCTTTGGCACAGCGTGTCATCAATAGATGTAGAGGAAGATCTTTGGCACAGCGTGTCATCAATAGATGTAGAGGAAGATCTTTGGCACAGCGTGTCATCAATAGATGTAGAGGAAGATGTTTGGCAGGGCGTGTCATCAATAGATGTAGAGGAAGATCTTTGGCACAGCGTGTCATCAATAGATGTAGAGGAAGATCTTTGGCACAGCGTGTCATCAATAGATGTAGAGGAAGATGTTTGGCAGGGCGTGTCATCAATAGATGTAGAGGAAGATCTTTGGCAGGGTGTATCATCAATAGATGTAGAGGAAGATCTTTGGCAGGGCGTGTCATCAATAGATGTAGAGGAAGATGTTTGGCAGGGTGTATCATCAATAGATGTAGAGGAAGATCTTTGGCAGGGCGTGTCATCAATAGATGTAGAGGAAGATGTTTGGCACAGCGTGTCATCATTAGATGTAGAGGAAGATCTTTGGCAGGGCGTGTCATCAATAGATGTAGAGGAAGATCTTTGGCAGGGCGTGTCATCAATAGATGTAGAGGAAGATCTTTGGCACAGCGTGTCATCAATAGATGTAGAGGAAGATCTTTGGCAGGGCGTGTCATCAATAGATGTAGAGGAAGATGTTTGGCAGAGCGTGTCATCAATAGATGTAGAGGAAGATCTTTGGCAGGGTGTGTCATCAATAGATGTAGAGGAAGATCTTTGGCAGGGCGTGTCATCATTAGATGTAGAGGAAGATGTTTGGCAGGGCGTGTCATCATTAGATGTAGAGGAAGATCTTTGGCAGGGCGTGTCATCAATAGATGTAGAGGAAGATCTTTGGCAGGGCGTGTCATCATTAGATGTAGAGGAAGATCTTTGGCAGGGCGTGTCATCAATAGATGTAGAGGAAGATGTTTGGCACAGCGTGTCATCAATAGATGTAGAGGAAGATCTTTGGCAGGGCGTGTCATCAAACAAATACGGTGATTCATGGTAGCTGACTTTGAAAGTGGAGAAAGCAGAATAAGATGAAAAAGACAACAGACGTCCAGGCTTCAACTCCATGGTTGGGACGTCAACAAACAAAAATGATCAATCGAATCCGCGTTCTCTTGGTGGCTCTCTCTCCCGCCCCTACACCACCAACCCACCAAGTTCGCGTGGTAGCGAAATGCCATGTACACTCCCGCAAGAACACTTCTTTCGCATGCGCGTGTGTGCATAGGATTTCACTACCACGATAACTGTGTGCGTGGGGTGGGGGGAAGGGGGAAGTTAGAAGGGAAAGAAAGGAAGGAAGAAAGGAAGGAAAATAAAGAAATGAAAGAACGAGAAAAAGAAATGCAGGGAGAAAGAAAGAAAGATAGAAAGAAAGAAAAAAAGAAAGAAAGAAAGAACGAAAAAAGGAAAAGAAAGAAAGAATAAATAAAGAAAGAAATAAAGAAATAAAGAAAGAAAAATAAAAAAGAAAGAAAGAAAGAAGAAAAGAAGAAAAGAAAAAAGTAAAGAAAAGTATAAAGAAAGAAAAAAAAGAAAGAAAGATTGAAAGAAAGAAAGAAAGAAAAAAGAAAAAAAATAAGAAAGAAAGAAAGAAGGAAAAAATAAAGAAAAAGACATAAAATAAGGACAGAAAGAAAAAGAAAAAAAGAAAAAGTAATGAAAGAAAGGAATAAAGAAAGAAAGAAAACAAGAAAGAAAGAAAGAAAAAGAATTAGAAAGAAAAAAAAAAAAGAAAAAGTAAAGAAAGAAAGAAAAGTATAAAGAAACAAAGAAAGGAATAAAGAAAGAAAGAAAAAAGAAAGAAAGGAATAAAGAGTTCAAGAAAAAAAAGAAAGATAGATTGAAAAATAGATAGAAAGAAAGAAAGAAAGAAAGAAAGAAAGAAAGAAAGAAAGAAAGAAAGAGAAAAGATAAGACATAAAATATTTGTTGCCAAAGAAAATTGTCAGCAGAAATCTACCAACAACCAAGAATACCAGGTCGTACTACAGAGTTCGTGCCCGGGGGTCAGGACTCATTTAGGATGTTCACTATATTTATAAGGAAATATCGGAGCACCTATGGATTCGCCCTGTATGCAGTGATGATGATGATGATGATAACACAAAGTATATGACAAGGATATTTATTGTGCAGTTATGAAGCATTGTACCGACACAATCTTCCTTTTTTATTCCAATTTTATTTTAGTAAGGTTGAGGGTAAAAGAAAGAGAGACCGATCTGGAGAAGCACTAACAATAACACTGAAACGAGAGGCAAAAACAGCAGGAGTCAACTCCATTCCAGAGGCTGAGTCGCTCGTCCAGAGAAGGGATGTGGGGCGAGATACAATAATGGCCCTGTTGAAAGCCTAACAGTTGGTAGCAAAGATCATTGAACATAAGTAAAGTAATGAGCCCCCGTCACGCCAAGTGACGTATAGGGAATAGGGTGTTAGTGACCATATATTTTACAGACCTTCAGCACATGATTTTTGGGGTAATGTGGTCGGTATTACGCCCGTGCCGCTTTACTTTCTCAGAAAAAAATCCGGTACCCATTAAAGGCTGGGTGAATCCGGAAGCCGTCGGTTGAGATCGAACCCTACCCCTTGTCCTTTGTAGTCCAGTTCACTAACCACTGAGCTATCGCGGCTCCCATTGAACATAATGAGTCTAGAGTTGCCGCCTTAAGTATCGCTTTCGACTGGAGAAGTCACCAATTAGGAGAAATGAAAAAAAAAACATGGAAAAAAGAACAGAAATAAAACGGTATAATTAAATTATTACGTCATAATTAGAGGACATAAATTAGAACAACGTTTCAGCCGAATGGGTCTTCAGCAGGAGCAAGCATACAACACACACACCTATATACATATGTACTTAAAACAAAAAATAGAAAAAATGAAAACAATAATAATTTAGAACTAGAATGAGAAATAAAAAAAAAATAAAAATAAAGGGACTTCCCTACAAACTGTGCTATGGACATAATGAAAATACACCAGATCCCAACAGCACAGTTTGCAGGGAAGACGTTTTATTCTTATTTTTAGTTTTAATTTCTCATTCTAGTGCGAAATTCTAGTTTTAAAACAACTGAAAATAAAAAGAGAACTACTAAATGCAATTAAGACAAGACAAATGAAATTTTTTGGGCATGTTAAAAGACACAACAGCCTACTAAAAGTAATATTGGAAGGAAAAATACAAGGTAAAGGAGGCAATGGCAGACCAAGACTAACATGGACGAGTAACATCAAAAGATGGACAACTCAATCTATGTCAACCTGCACCATCAAAGCCAGGAACAGAGTAGAATGGCGATCCATGGTAGCCAACCTTCGTTGCGGAGAAGGCACGCGATGATGAGTGCGAAATTATTTGTATTATTTGTATTATTTATTATTCATTTGTTTTAAATACATATCTGTGTGTGTGTGTGTTGTATGTTTATTCATGCTGAAGGCCTATTGGGCCGAAACGTTATAATTTGTTTCGTCTAATTTTTAAGTAACCATTTAACCGTACCGTTTTTTTCGATTGTTTTCTACATGTATTTTTCTTCCAATTCGCCTTACAATTAGCTTCACTGCAGATTCGCATTGTTATGCATTAATTTGCTTTGACCCTGCCTGAATAAAAGTTAGATGGAAGAACTAAATTGTCTTTTTTTCTATCATCATCATGTGCCATACCGGTTGGCGTAGGCGCTCATGTCCCCCCACAATCTTCTATCTACAGTGCATCGTATCAGTTCTGTTGTTGACTGTTTTTCGTGTTATGACACCAAGCTATCTATTATTTTACTCTTTGTCGTCCGCGATCTCTCTTTCCTTTTATTTTGCCCGTTGTAACCAAATGTTCCAACTGTCATCTTCTCATGATGTGCCCGAAAAATGTTGATTGTTTCTTTCTGAGTCTATTCTCTTTTCTTCTTCATTCGTCTTTTTAGCTGTCCAGCTGTCTTATATGTATTAATGCATCAAATATCAGTAACAGAGAAACAAAAATTAAGCCCGTACAAAGAAATAATAATGTAACTTTTGTGCTACAAAGGTTAAGCATGTACAATTCTTAAATGAAAGAAGCATACATTTGCAACTGACGAGATGAAGTTATATGCGGTTTACGTCAACACATTGAGTGCTGTTCAATGGCCGTCGTTAGATTTCGTTAACGCAAGTTATTGACATGTTACAGCTCATTGATGTGGACTACTCCGTCAAGTCAGCCGACGTTTTTTTTTTTATCTTTAAGGAATTTGCACCATGTTTCGTTCGTTGTAGGCTGCATTCACTAGAGTAATCGGGAATCTATGGGCGCAGCCATTGTTGTGTGTGCTACGTCATCATTATGGCTCATCGTATATCCCTAGACTGGCCAAACGCTAATCTTACTGTCTGTTGTTTGATGTGCGACGGGGATAATCCGACGACTGTGTTTTATATGTTCGAAATTGGAGTAAAAAACGATGTTCTAACATCATCAAGCGCTATACATTTTTAAAAATATGACGATCGTCATTTTCAGGAGGATGTTAACTTCCGGTCAATATGGTGGATAGGAGGCAGGAACCTTTGAAGGCTATGTATGAAAAGTGTTCCTTGTTGCAGTTTCCTCATATTCCAAGTCCAGCTTGTTGCAGGAGCTACTGAGTTAAGTGTTATGTGCACACCGTGAGCTGTGTGTTTCATCCGTTTTGATCATGCTTCGATATTCCAATTGTTTACGATGAATGATGATATCGTATGACAGGGGACAGTTGGCTGTGTTCACTTTCTGTGCGGTTTCGCCTTATGTCTTTCGGCGTGTGCTGAGACTGCTATGATGCGGACTACAGTTACCTTTCTTTGTTTAGGAGATGAGTTAGTAATTCGGATGATTCCACTGGCACGGGCGGTTGAGCAATTATGGATTTTAATTCGTTTGCAGTGATACCGGGGCCTTCTATAACCATAACCATAAATGAAGTTATAACAAAAGCTGTAAACAAAACTAGAATGAAACAAACAGTTGGTATAACATCCACCATTTACTATATTTAAGAACGAAGAATCAAATGGATTAAACAACTGAATAGAATGAAAACTAACCACCCTGCATCACGAGCATATTGCATGAAAACGTCGGCTATTGACAATGTTTAAAAAATGAACAAAATAGTTTCAACATGTGAGAAGTCTAAAATCCAGCTAACCTTGACCTTTACCTTGCCCTTTACCATGACCTTTTCCTTGACCTTTAACCTGTAGCTCCAGCGTAAAACATAAATAACATCAGGCTTTAGTTGAAAAGGGAAGCACAGAGAGTGAGATGGATAGAGGGAAACAAAGAAACGTTAGCAAATTGGCCGTTTACAACTGAAGCAACACAATTAGTGAACGTCAGAAAATGACACACTTCTCCTATCTGCAACGATACATGTCAAAGTCCACCAGAAACTGTGGTGGCTTCTGGCCAGAAGGTGTGGAACTTATCCAGAAACTGTGGTGGCTTCTGGCCAGAAGGTGTGGAACTTATCCAGAAACTATGGTGGCTTCTGGCCAGAAGGTGTGGAACTTATCCAGAAACTGTGGTGGCTTCTGGACAGAAGGTGTGGAACTTATCCAGAAACTGTGGTGGCTTCTGGCCAGAAGGTGTGGAACTTATCCAGAAACTATGGTGGCTTCTGGACAGAAGGTGTGGAACTTATCCAGAAACTATGGTGGCTTCTGGACAGAAGGTGTGGAACTTATCCAGAAACTATGGTGGCTTCTGGACAGAAGGTGTGGAACTTATCCAGAAACTGTGGTGGCTTCTGGACAGAAGGTGTGGAACTTATCCAGAAACTATGGTGGCTTCTGGACAGAAGGTGTGGAACTTATCCAGAAACTATGGTGGCTTCTGGCCAGAAGGTGTGGAACTTATCCAGAAACTGTGGTGGCTTCTGGACAGAAGGTGTGGAACTTATCCAGAAACTATGGTGGCTTCTGGACAGAAGGTGTGGAACTTATCCAGAAACTATGGTGGCTTCTGGACAGAAGGTGTGGAACTTATCCAGAAACTATGGTGGCTTCTGGCCAGAAGGTGTGGAACTTATCCAGAAACTGTGGTGGCTTCTGACCAGAAGGTGTGGAACTTATCCAGAAACTATGGTGGCTTCTGGACAGAAGGTGTGGAACTTATCCAGAAACTATGGTGGCTTCTGGCCAGAAGGTGTGGAACTTATCCAGAAACTATGGTGGCTTCTGGCCAGAAAGTTCGGAACCTGTCCAGAAACTATGGTGACTTCTGGCCAGAAGGTGTGGAACTTATCTAGAAACTATGGTGACTTCTGGCCAGAAGGTGTGGAACTTATCCAGAAACTATGGTGACTTCTGGCCAGAAGGTGTGGAACTTATCCAGAAACTATGGTGACTTCTGGCCAGAAGGTGTGGAACTTATCCAGAAAGTATGGTGACTTCTGGCCAGAAGGTGTGGAACTTATCCAGAAACTATGGTGACTTCTGGCCAGAAGGTGTGGAACTTATCCAGAAAGTAGGGGGCAGCCGTCACAACCTGGAAAAGAAATGTCGGTGTCATCGTGGAAACGGGGATCTGAGCTCATGGACCAAAGACTGGATGGAAGGTCTCTACTGTCATAACAGGGTGGGGGCAACAGGTGGAACAGTCATCATCATCAAGTACCAGTCCTGCTGGCTTAGCTGATCATGTATCTCCACAACTTTCGATCTCGACAGTTATTTATCATTTCTGTTGTTGACCTTCTGCCAAGCCATTCTCTTAAGCTGTCTGGTATCTTTTCTCTTTGCTTCCCTCTATCTCTTCGTCCCTCAATTTTCCCAGTTGTTACAATATATTCCAGTTGTTCTCTTCTCATTACATGGCCAAAAAATGATGATTGTTTCTTCCTAATATTGGAAATTAGATCTCTTTTTTCTTTTACCTCTTTCAGAACATTTTCATTACTCTTCTTAGCTGTCCATGGTATTCTCGACATTCTACTGTAAAACCACATTTCTACAGACTCCAGTGGTTTTCTTGTCTGTTGTCCTATTGTCCATGAAGAAGAAGAAATAGGATATAAGAAAGAAAGAATAGGCCATTAGCATTATTTCTTGTCTAGTGTCCCAAAGTGGAACCACTCCAATGAAATATCAGTTTAAGGAATTATGAGAATGTTGTTTACTGAAAGCATCTTCACAACTACAGCTTGCTGCAAACATGTCGAGGGTTATACTGAAATATAATCATCTTCCTCCTCTCTCTCCATCTTCCACTCTCACCCCTCTCTTTTTCATTTTCTACGCCCTTTTAAAGTCCTTTTTGAGATTGGTCGATGAAGCAAAAAAAGTTGTCGGTCCAACAAGGACAGAAAAAGAGGAATAAGACATAAATAGTGATTTTATTTTGATCTCAAAAAATTAAAAAGCATATCTTTGATTGTGAATGTGTGGCGCTAAAATTGTTGATAAAGTGATTACGATAAAGCCACTAAGATAAAACAATAAAAGATACAATTATTAAGATAAAACAACAAAGATAAAGCAATAAAGATAACAATAATTAGGAATAAACAACTAAGATGAAACAATAAAGATAAAATAATTACGATATAGCAACAAATATAAACCAATAAAGATAAAATAATTATTTATTATTAAATATTATAGAGATAAATATTAAAATATTTGCGTTATAACAACTATGATAAAACAATGAAGAGTAAACAATAAAAAAAAAAACACAGAACACTTAAGTTAAATTATTACAAAAACACAATTACAATACAATATGACATTGTAATTACTTTTGTTTTAATATTTTTATGTTTTAATTATTTTGTCTTAAGTCTTGTGTTTGATATCTGTATTGTTTTATTTTAGTTGTTTTGAATGTGTAATTATATAATGAAATAATAATCATTACACGCCATTTAAAGGAATGGAAATGGCAGGACAAAATCACCAACATAAAACTATAGAAAACTACCAGTTAAATGCTTTTTCTTCTACCTTTCAGCTCCCTGTGGTGCATAGGTCTCCAACAAACACTTTCTAAGCCATTCTGTTTCTTGCCATTCTTTTAAGATCATTCCATGTCTTCCCCATCATCTTCATCTCTGCTTCTGTCTGTCCTCTCCAAGAATTTCTTGGTCTTCCTCTTTGTCTTTTCCCCTGGGGATTCCAAAAAAGGGCCTGTTGTGTAATACTCTCAGTTGGCTTCCTCAGTGTGTGTCCTTTCCAGCGCCATCGTCTTCGCTGTATCTCTTTATCCACTGGTATTTGACTGGTACATTTCCATAATTCTATGTTAGTGATTTTGTCCTGCCATTTCTATCCCTTTATTCTGCGTAAGCATCCATTAATAAAGGTATGTATCTTCATGATTGTCAATATTGTCCTGCTATTTCTATCCCTTTATTCTGCGTAAGCATCCATTAATAAAGGTATGTATCTTCATGATTGTCAATTTTGTCCTGCTATTTCTATCCCTTTATTCTACGTAAGCATCCATTAATGAAAGTCTGTATCTTCATGATTGTCAATTTTGTCCTGCCATTTCTATCCCTTTATTCTACGTAAACATCCATTAATGAAAGTCTGTATCTTCATGATTGTCAATTTTGTCCTGCCATTTCCATCCCTTTATTCTGCGTAAGCATCTATTAATGAAAGTCTGTATCTTCATGATTGTCAATTTTGTCCTGCCATTTCCATACCTTTATTCTGCGTAAGCATCTATTAATGAAGGTCTGTATCTTCATGATTGTCAATTTTGTCCAGTCAAATACCAGTGGATAAAGAGGCTCCGAAGACGATGCGCTGGAAGCCAACTGAGAGTATTACACAACAGGCCCTTTTTGGAATCCTCAAGGAAAGAGACAAAGAGGAAGACCACAATATTCTTGGAGAAGACAGACGGAAGCAGAGATGAAGATGATGGGAGAAGTCATGGAATGATCGTAAAAGAATGTCTAGAAACAGAACGACTTCGGAAGTGTTTGTTGAGGACTTCTGGCTTGATAGAGAGTTGAAAGTGTTTTTTGAGGACTTCTGGTCTAACAGAGAGTTGATAGTGTTTTTTGAGGACTTCTGGTCTAACAGAGAGTTGAAAGTGTTTTTTGAGGACTTCTGGTCTAACAGAGAGTTGATAGTGTTTTTTGAGGACTTCTGGTCTAACAGAGAGTTGAAAGTGTTTGTTGAGTACTTCTGGTCTAACAGAGAGTTGAAAGTGTTTGTTGAGTACTTCTGGTCTAACAGAGAGTTGAAAGTGTTTGTTGAGGACTTCTGGTCTAACAGAGAGTTGAAAGTGTTTGTTGAGGACTTCTGGTCTAACAGAGAGTTGAAAGTGTTTGTTGAGGACTTCTGGTCTAACAGAGAGTTGAAAGTGTTTGTTGAGGACTTCTGGTCTAACAGAGAGTTGAAAGTGTTTGTTGAGGACTTCTGGTCTGACAGAGAGTTGAAAGTGTTTGTTGAGGACTTCTGGTCTAACAGAGAGTTGAAAGTGTTTGTTGAGGACTTCTGGTCTAACAGAGTTGAAAGTGTTTGTTGAGGACTTCTGGTCTAACAGAGTTGAAAGTGTTTGTTGAGGACTTCTGGTCTGACAGAGAGTTGAAAGTGTTTGTTGAGGACTTCTGGCCTAACAGAGAGTTGAAAGTGTTTGTTGAGGACTTCTGGTCTAACAGAGAGTTGAAAGTGTTTGTTGAGGACTTCTGGTCTAACAGAGAGTTGAAAGTGTTTGTTGAGGACTTCTGGTCTAACAGAGAGTTGAAAGTGTTTGTTGAGGACTTCTGGTCTAACAGAGAGTTGAATGTGTTTGTTGAGGACTTCTGGTCTAACAGAGTTGAAAGTGTTTGTTGAGGACTTCTGGTCTAACAGAGTTGAAAGTGTTTGTTGAGGACTTCTGGTCTAACAGAGTTGAAAGTGTTTGTTGAGGACTTCTGGTCTGACAGAGAGTTGAAAGTGTTTGTTGAGGACTTCTGGCCTAACAGAGAGTTGAAAGTGTTTGTTGAGGACTTCTGGTCTAACAGAGAGTTGAAAGTGTTTGTTGAGGACTTCTGGTCTAACAGAGAGTTGAATGTGTTTGTTGAGGACTTCTGGTCTAACAGAGAGTTGAAAGTGTTTGTTGAGGACTTCTGGTCTGACAGAGAGTTGAAAGTGTTTGTTGAGGACTTCTGGTCTGACAGAGAGTTGAAAGTGTTTGTTGAGGACTTCTGGTCTGACAGAGAGTTGAAAGGAAAGAACAATTGCATGGCATTATTGCTATAAAACAATTAATGTGCAATTATTAACTCTCTCCGGACGGAAGCTTTTTTAGCAATGCAACGGAACAGTTTTCAGTGACAAACATTTTCATCTTGTTAAGAACCAATCTACATATTTATATTTATCTAACATATACCATATTATGTATGAATTTGTATATAATTGAACAAGGTATTAGATTTCCCCAATACCAAGATAATACAAGATATGTAAATAGAGTATGATTTAATGATGGTTAACACTAATCAAGCAGGGAGTGACGCACGATACGGCGAAACGTTCGGAAAAAAAGTTAAGTAAAAGAATTCAGTAAAAAAATAAAATACTGAAACTCGACAAAAAGATTCAAGAGTTGAGAGTCGTCGGTGAAACAACAGAACATTTGCTCTCTTCTCTGATACCTTTCTAAAGGAGAATAAAATGTCAGCCATGGCCAAATGGCGGCCCGCGGACCACATTCAGTCTATTTCTCTTGGCCCTGGAGCCCAGAAACTACTAGATTAAATATCTAGAAATAAACAGCAAATCTCAGGTCGGTAACAAATAATAAGGTGAAGGTCAACTAGTAACCTCTGGGGAAGAGCTATGTTTACAACACTCGGAAAACAATCACAAATAATCAACAACCAAAGACAAACAAATGTCTTCAGTTTGAATAAAATGTCTTTTAGTACGTTTATATTAATAAAATACCCTTTAGTAAATACCTTTTAGAACATTTATATTAATAAAATACCCTTTAGTAAATACCTTTTAGAACATTTATATTAATAAAATACCCTTTAGTAAATACCTTTTAGAACATTTATATTAATAAAATACCCTTTAGTAAATACCTTTTAGAACATTTATATTAATCAAATACCCTTTAGTAAATACCTTTTAGTACGTTTATATTAATAAAATACCCTTTAGTAAATATATTTTTTTACTGAAAAATGCCCAACGAGAAAATTCTCAACGAGGCTACAAAGATGGGATTTCTCAGAGGAATGTTGAGAGTTCCCTTGACAACTAAAATGACCAGGCCAACACAAAAAGGGAGCTTCTAAAAACATTCAAAAGGAAACAATTGACATTTTTCGGGCACATCATGAGAAGAGGAAAGTTGGAATACTTGGTTACAACTGGCAATGAACAGGGAAAGAGAGATCGCGGACGACAAAGAGAGAAAATACTAAATAGCTCGGTGTCATGCTATGAAAAACAGTCAACAACAGAACTGACACGATGCACTGTGGACAGAGAACTGTGGACGGACATGATCACCTATGCTAACCGGTACGGCACATGATGATGATGATCCTGTGTTTCCATATTCCTTCTGTACCGAGCAATATCAGCCAAGATGACTTGTACACACCGGGATTTCCCTGATTCTACATCCAATCAGAACAGAAGTTAACAATTCTACAACAACTGCAAATAGATCAAGAAACCCTCTAATTTACAAACGCCATCTTGTTTCTGTTGACATTTGTGCAGATCTTTGTTGTTAGGGTCTCAAGGGAAACAACCCTCAGCCTATGCCAGAGATTAGTGGAAATTGAAGGGATAAATGACAAGAGTTACGGGGTATAGATTACGGTTATCCGGCATGTTCAGCCGGATTTGTAATAGGAGTCACGGCTGCTAGATTACTACAAAAACGTGACATTTATGTTGCAGTGTAAGTATGTATGTGATATCGTTAGGATGAGCGGACATGAAAGCCCTCTAGATCACTGACTGGAGCATGGGTCACAGATATGGTCTCTCTACTATCCTTATTCTTGGACACTTTCTCTACATTTCTCCAGTCTAGACCACGGACAATGTCTCTCCACTATCCTTATTCTTTGACACTTTCTCTACATTTCTCCAGTCTAGACCACGGACAAGGTCTCTCTACTATCCCTTTTCTTGGACACTTTCTTTACACCTCTCCAGTCTAGACCACGGACAAGGTCTCTCTACTAACCCTTTTCTTGGATACTTTTTCTACACCTCTCCAGTCTAGACCACAGACAGGGTCTCTCTACTATCCCTATTCTTTGACACTTTCTCTACACCTCTCCAGTCTAGACCACGGACAATGTCTCTCCACTGCACCCACACCCCGGGGGCAAACCCCAGTAATGGGTAAATTGTTCAAAGATAGCTTCTAAAACAAAATATATCTCAATATTTGCTAAGGGACTTCCTTGTCCCTTAGTGTGATAATAACACTGAAATGGCTGAAATAAAACAAGCGGGGTTAGCACATAAAGAGAAAAGTTAGAGAAGGGCTGTAGTTGGTCAGCAGTCAATTATCTGGTCTTTGATGGCCGGGGGTTAGGTTCGATCCTAAGTCGAAGGCTTCTAGGTTCACTCAGTCATAATTAGGGATGGTATTCTTCTAGGGAAGAAAGGCAGCAGTGGTGTGGTGCTAGTATTGTTAATTAGAATATGTTGATTTCTTTCTTTCTTTCTTTCTTTCTTCACTTCCTCGTATATCCGTTCGAGTGTCGAGGGAGGTACAAAGTTCTGGCTCTCGTCCTTTTGTCGGCTTCACGCATTGTCAGTTGATGATTACAACATATTGGCAATATTATCATGTTTGCTGTCCTTCCTTCCTTCCTTCCTTCCTTCCTTCCTTCCTTCCTTCCTTCATTCCTTCCTTCCTTCCTTCCTTCCTTCCTTCCTTCCTTCCTTCCTTCCTTCCTTCCTTCCTTCCTTCCTTCCTTCCTTTCTTCATTCCTTCCTTTATTTCTTTATTCCTTTCATTCCTTACCTTCTTTATTTATTTATTTCCTTCCTTTATTTCCTTTCTTCCTTCTTTCCTTCTTTCCTTCCCACCATGCCTTCCTTCTATCCCACACTTCCTTCTTCACCCCTTCCTTCTCTCCTTTCCAACCCTCCCTTCCTTCCTCCTTCCTTCCTTCCATTTTCCTTTCTCTCTTTCTGTCATTCCTTCTCTCTACGACATCTGTGGCAGTGTTATCCATTGTGTTGAACAATGAGCTCACCATGTTTAGTTGTCTGCCTCTGCTGGAAGTGTTATATCTACTTCTGTTTCCACGTTACTTCAGCAACCCAATGTAATTTTCTGCTCTTTTTCTCAAGTTTTCCCAGTTTTGCCTGCGGCCCTGCACGCTTATTTTATTTGTGCCTATTTTTTTAAATCTTTAGTTCGAACTGGCTTCACAGCAGATTGAGTATTCCCATGCCCGTTCCACCAACCATCTAAATGTTCGTCTAATAACTGTTCTGTCCTGTGTTCAGTGAACGTGTTACGTTCTTATTCCGCTGAAGATGTTTTTCCTGCTTTCGCCGTTCGTGCCGCCGCATTCCACCATTCCTTTGAGATGTGGGTTATCCTTGTCGCCAACCTGCGAGAGGTGTCCGTCTGTGTCTGTCGTTGCAGCAATGTCTGGTTTCTGAGCTGAATTAATTCTTTGTTCACGAGGTAGAAATCAGAAGAAACACGTAAGAAGAAAATAATGGAACAGATCCGACCATGGGAAGGCAAAATAAAAACTTGAAGGAAATTCAATAACAGCATCGAGTGACAATGGATGAGGCTAGAGCGAGAGATGGAAACTTGTACCTTTCATGTCATCAGAAGAAGTTTAAGACGCAATTTTAAAAATATTATATTCTTCCTTTCCTCCTTCTTCGTCTTTTTCTTCTTCCTCTTCTCTTCTTCTTCTTCTTCTTCTTCTTCAACCTCATGTGGAGCATAGGACTTCCATAAACACTTTCAACTTCCTGTGGAGCAAAGGTCTTCTACAAACACTTTCAACTTCCTGTGGAGCATAGGTCGTCAACAAACACTTTCAACTCCCTGTGCAACATAGGTCTTCAACAAACACCTTCAGCGTACTGTGGAGCATAGGTCTTCAACAAAAAACCTTCAACTCCCTGTGGAGCATAGGTCTTCAACAAACACCTTCAACTCCCTGTGGAGCATAGGTCTTCAACAAACACCTTCAACTCCCTGCGCAACATAGGTCTTCAACAAACACCTGCAACTTGCTGTGCAACATAGGTCTTCAAACAAACACTTTCAACTCCCTGTGCAACATAGGTCTTCAACAAACACCTGCAACTTGCTGTGCAACATAGGTCTTCAAACAAACACTTTCAACTCCCTGTGCAACATAGGTCTTCAAACAAACACCTGCAACTTGCTGTGCAACATAGGTCTTCAAACAAACACTTTCAACTCCCTGTGCAACATAGGTTTTCAAACAAACACCTGCAACTTGCTGTGCAACATAGGTCTTCAAACAAACACTTTAAACTCCCTGTGCAACATAGGTCTTCAAACAAACACCTGCAACTTGCTGTGCAACATAGGTCTTCAAACAAACACCTGCAACTTGCTGTGCAACATAGGTCTTCAAACAAACATTTTCAGCTTCCTGTGCAACATAGGTCTTCAAACAAACACTTTCAACTCCCTATGTAACATACGTCTTCAACAAACACCTTCAACTCCCTGTGCAACATAGGTCGTAAACAAACACTTTCAGCTCCCTGTGTAATATAGGTCTTCAAACAAACACTTTAAACTTCCTGTGGAGCATAGGTCTTCAATAAACACCTTTAGCTCTCTGTGCAACATAGGTCTTCAACAAACACCTTCAGCTCCCTGTCGAGCATAGGTCTTAAACAAACGCTTTCATATATCTGTGGAGCACAGATCTTCAACAAAACCTTTCATCTCCCTGTGCAACATAGATCTTCAACAAAACCTTTCATTTCCCTGTGCAACACAGATCTTCAACAAACACTTTCATCCCTGTAAAACATAGGTCTTCAAACAGACACTTTCATCTCTCTGTAGAACATAGATCTTCAACAAACACTTTCATCTCCCTGTGCAATATAGATCTTCAACAAACACTTTCATCTCCTTGTGCAGCATAAATCTTCAACAAACACTTTCATCTCTCTGTGCAACATATGTCTTCAACAAACACTTTCATCTCCCTGTTTAACACAGATCTTCAACAAACACTTTCATCTCCCTGTGGAACATAGGTCTCCAAACAAACACTTTCATCTCCCTGAGCACCATAGATCTTCAAACAAACATTTTCATCTCCCTGTGTAACATAGATCTTCAACAAACACTTTCATCTCCCTATGGAGAACAACACTTTCATCTCCCTGTGGAGCATAGGTCTTCAGCAAACACTTTCATCTCCCTGTGGAGCATAAGTCTTCAATAAACACTTTCATCTCCCTGTGGAGCATAGATCTTCAACAAACACTTTCATCTCCCTGTGGAGCATAGATCTTCAATAAACACTTGCATCTCCCTATGGAGCATAGATCTTCAGCAAACACTTTCATCTCCCTGTGGAGCATAGATCTTCAACAAACACTTTCATCTTCCTGTGGAGCATAGATCTTCAACAAACACTTTCATCTCCCTGTGGAACATAGGTCTCCAAACAAACACTTTCATCTCCCTGAGCACCATAGATCTTCAAACAAACATTTTCATCTCCCTGTGTAACATAGATCTTCAACAAACACTTTCATCTCCCTATGGAGAACAACACTTTCATCTCCCTGTGGAGCATAGGTCTTCAGCAAACACTTTCATCTCCCTGTGGAGCATAAGTCTTCAATAAACACTTTCATCTCCCTGTGGAGCATAGATCTTCAACAAACACTTTCATCTCCCTGTGGAGCATAGATCTTCAATAAACACTTGCATCTCCCTGTGGAGCATAGATCTTCAGCAAACACTTTCATCTCCCTGTGGAGCATAGGTCTTCAGCAAACACTTTCATCTCCCTGTGGAGCATAAGTCTTCAATAAACACTTTCATCTCCCTGTGGAGCATAGATCTTCAACAAACACTTTCATATCCCTGTGGAGCATAGATCTTCAACAAACACTTTCAGCTCCCTGTGGAGCATAGATCTTCAACAAACACTTTCTGCTCCCTGTGGAACATAGATCTTCAGCAAACACTTTCGGCTCCCTGTGGAGCAAAGGTCTAAATACACTTTAATTTCCCTGTGCAACATAGGTTTTCAACAAACACTTTCAGCTCCCTGTGGAGCATAGGTCTTCAACAAACACTCTCGTCTCCCTGTGAAGCATAGGTCTTCAACAACACTTTCATCGCCCTGTGGAGCATAAGTCTTCAACAACACTTTCATCTCCCTGTGGAGCAAAGGTCTAACAACACTTTAATTTCCTTGTGCAACATAGGTCTTCAACAACACTTTCGTCTCCCTATGGAGCATAGGTCTTCAACAACACTCTCGTCTCCCTGTGGAGCATAGGTCTTCAACAACACTCTCGTCTCCCTGTGGAGCATAGGTCTTCAACAAACACTCTCGTCTCCCTGTGGAGCATAGGTCTTCAACAACACTCTCGTCTCCCTGTGGAGCATAGGTCTTCAACAAACACTCTCGTCTCCCTGTGAAGCATAGGTCTTCAACAACACTCTCGTCTCCCTATGGAGCATAGGTCTTCAACAAACACTCTCGTCTCCCTGTGGAGCATAGGTCTTCAACAACACTTTCATCGCCCTGTGGAGCATAAGTCTTCAACAACACTTTCATCTCCCTGTGGAGCAAAGGTCTAACAACACTTTAATTTCCCTGTGCAACATAGGTCTTCAACAACACTTTCGTCTTCCTATGGAGCATAGGTCTTCAAGAAACACTCTCGTCTCCCTGTGGAGCATAGGTCTTCAACAACACTCTCGTCTCCCTGTGCAACATAGGTCTTCAACAACACTTTCGTCTTCCTATGGAGCATAGGTCTTCAACAAACACTCTCGTCTCCCTGTGGAGCATAGGTCTTCAACAACACTCTCGTCTCCCTGTGCAACATAGGTCTTCAACAACACTTTCGTCTCCCTGTTGAGCATAGGTCTTCAACAAACATTTTCGTCTCCCTGTGGAGCATAGGTCTTCAACAACACTTTCCAAAGTGTTCTGTTTCTTGCCATTCTTTTAAGATCATCCCATGTCTTCCCGATCATCTTCATCTCTGCTTCCATCTGTCTTCTCCAGATATATTTTTTCCTTTTTTCTTTCTCTCCAACACTGGGATTCTAAAAATATAATATTGCAATATTTATAATTTGGCTTCCACATTGTGTATCCTATCCAGCTCCATCGTCTTCGCTGTATCTCTTTGTCCACTGATATTTCTTCAGTACTGTGCCATCGTTTTAACTTAGTGATTTTGTCCTGCCATTTCTATCCTTTTATTCAGTTCCTGCATAGATTTATGAAAGTATGTATCCTTGTGACTTTCTGTTTGTGTTATTGTCCATGTTTCACAACCATATAACAGGGCTGATTTAATATTGAAGTTCTGAAAAATTTGATTGTTAATTTTTATTATTTTTATTTTTCATGTTAACCCAAAGAATTTTAAGACACAACTTTTAAATTATATTGTCTCCGCTATTCCCCCCCCCACAAAAAAACACATTTTCTCAGATTTATCACGTGACACATCTACTCCTATTTATCACGAAACCGAACGTTGCCTATTTATCACGTGACAGATCGCTCCCCCCTTTTTATCACGTGAAAAATGTCCCCTCTTTATCGCGTGACACGTAATCTAATATTTATCACGTGACACATCTTCGCTTATTTATCACGTGACACTTCTTCTCCTATTTACCACGGAACACGTCCTCTCCTATTGATCACGTGACACATCTTCTCTCATTTATCACGTGACACATCTTCTCCTATTTATCACATGACACATCTTCTCTCATTTATCACGTGACACATCTTCTCCTATTTATCACGTGACACATCTTCTCTCATTTATCACGTGACACATCTTCTCCTATTTATCACATGACACATCTTCTCTCATTTATCACGTGACACATCTTCTCCTATTTATCACATGACACATCTTCTCTCATTTATCACGTGACACATCTTCTCCTTTTTTATCACGTGACACATCTTCTCCTATTTACCACGGGGCACGTCCTCTCCGCCTCATTGTCAGGCTCATTTCCCGTGTTCACCCCCCCCCCCTTTTCACCCTGGAATTGTCTAAAACATTACAAACGTTGTACGTACCGTTGCCAAATCTACGCCTTTGAACAACCCAAAGCTGTATCCTACACCTGTGAACAACCCCAACGCTGTATCCTACACCTTTGAACAACCCCAACGCTGTATCCTACACCTTTGAACAACCCAACGCTGTATCCTACACCTGTGAACAACCCCAACGCTGTATCCTACACCTTTGAACAACCGCAACGCTGTATCCTACACCTTTGAACAACCCCAACGCTGTATCCTACACCTTTGAACAACCCCAACGCTGTATCCTACACCTTTGAACAACCCCAACGCTGTATCGTACACCTTTGAACAACCCCAACGCTGTATCCTACACCTTTGAACAACCCCAACGCTGTATCCTACACCTTTGAGCAACCCCAACGCTGTATCCTACACCTTTGAACAACCCCAACGCTGTATCCTACACCTTTGAACAACCCCAACGCTGTATCCTACACACGAGAACAACCCAACGCTGTATCCTACACATGTGAACAACCCCAACGCTGTATCCTACACACGAGAACAACCCCCAACGCTGTATCCTACACCTTTGAACAACCCCAACGCTGTATCCTACACTTTTGAATAACCCCCAACGCTGTATCCTACACCTTTGAACAACCCCCAACGCTGTATCCTACACACGTGAACAACCCCAACGCTGTATCCTACACCTTTGAACAACCCCCAACGCTGTATCCTACACATGTGAACAACCCCAACGCTGTATCCTACACATGTGAACAACCCCAACGCTGTATCCTACACATGTGAACAACCCCAACGCTGTATCCTACACCTTTGAACAACCCTAACGCTGTAGCCTACACATGTGAACAACCCCAACGCTGTAGCCTACACATGTGAACAACCCCAACGCTGTATCCTACACATGTGAACAACCCTAACGCTGTATCCTACACACGTGAACAACCCAACGCTGTATCCTACACCTTTGAACAACCCCAACGCTGTATCATACACCTGTAAACAACCCCAACGCTGTATCCTACACCTTTGAACAACCCCAACGCTGTATCCTACACCTGTGAACAACCCCAACGCTGTATCCTACACATGTGAACAACCCCAACGCTGTATCCTACACATGTGAACTACCCCAACGCTGTATCCTACACATGTGAACAACCCCAACGCTGTATCCTACACCTGTGAACAACCACAACGCTGTATCCTGCACATGTGAACAACCCCAACGCTGTATCCTACACATGTGAACAACCCCAACGCTGTATCCTACACACGTGAACAACCCCAACGCTGTATCCTACACCTGTGAACAACCCCAACGATGTATCCTACACATTTGTCAACGACATGGTAGAAACATCTTCCCTGTTGCGTAACAGAGTCGCAGTAAAAATGGGGGGAGGAGATGGGGAGATCAACAAATGGTTAAATAGCCATCCTACCTGCCTGTTTGTGGTGGTTTTAACGATGTCTACACGTGGTAGGGACAAATTGAAAAAAAATGGCGAATGCTGAAAACAGACGAAGCCAAAAAACACCAGCACGTGTTCTATGCTTTTCCATGTTTTGTTTGTTTGTTTGTTTTCACTTGATCTGTGTTTCTCCTCCAGTAACATGTTCTCCACAACTACTCGGTTTTCAAATCTGAGGTGTTTCTCATCTCATTTACTCGGATCTCATTCCCGCTCATTTAATCATCTTGACTTGTACAACTTACGTATATTATATCTCAGCGGTTTTCAAACTGGTGAGATATAACGACATTGTAGAGGTCAATCCGATATAATGGTTCGGTCACGTAAAAAAAAAATTAAAGTACCCCGTCATGCCAAGTGGCGTATAGGGAATATGGTGTTAGTGACCATAAATTTTACAGACCTTCGGCACATGATTTTTGGGGTAATGTGGTCGGTATTACGCCCGTGCCGCTTTACTTTCCCAGAAAAAAATCGGGTACCCATTAAAGGTTGGGCTAACCTGAAACCGTCGGTTGGGATTGAACCCTACCTTTTGTCCTCTGTAGTCCAGTTCACTAACCACTGAGCTATCGCGGCTCCCGGTTTGGTCACGTGATAAGATAGAATTACCAAAACAACACAATGAGCCTTAAAAGACGTTGCTGAAAGTCAAGACGCAAAGGCCGACCACGGAAACAATAAATTGATAGAATATTAGAAACACTAGGAAACATTCCAGCAGGAGAGGTCAACAGAAAACACCAAATGATATTTCATCTCGACGCTGAAAGACAAAGAGGAAGAATCTGATTATTTGCTAAATGATACCAGCACTGGAAAAATTCATCATCATCAAGTACCATGCCTGCTGAAGAATGCTTTGGAAGTTGCTGAGTCATTACGGAATCCCCATAAAGTTTATTAACCTGATAAAAATAATGTATGAAGGAACAAAATGTAGTGTGGTGCATGAAGGACAGCTTACAGAAGCATTTGAAATAAGAACAGGAGTAAGGCAGGGATTCCTTCTGTCTCCATTTCTCTTTCTACTGGCCATAGATTGGATTACGAAAATAACTCAAAACAACAGAAATGGGATCCAGTGGTCACTGACCAAACAACTTGATGATTTAGACTTTGCTGATGACATAGCTCTCCTATCACACAGCCATCAACAGATGCAGAATAAAATGAGCATACTTGATGAGAGATCACAACGGCTGGGACTGAAGATTAATAGAGATAAGACCATCATTATGAGAATTAATACAGTTGGCAATAACCAAATACAACTAGGAGAAATACCTCTACTAGACGTACAATCTTACACATATCTGGACAGTAATATAGATAAAGAGGGAGGAACAGAAAATGATACAAAAATAAGGATACCAAAAGCAAGAGGAGCTTTCATTGCACTGGGAAACATGGAAATCCGAAGAAATTATGTTAAATACACAAATAAAAATTATCAACCCAAATGTTAAGTCGGTCCTATTATATGGCTGTGAAACATGGAGAACAAACAAAATTGACAATCACGAAGATACAGACTTTCATTAATGGATGCTTACGCAGAATAAAAGGATGGAAATGGCAGGACAAAATCACTAACATAGAATTATAGAAGTGTACCAGTCAAATACCAGTGGATAAAGAGATACAGCGAAGACGATGGCGTTGGATAGGACACATACTACGGAAGATAACTGAGAGTATTACACAACATGCCCTTTTTTGGAATTCACAGGGAAAAAGACAAAGAGGAAGACCAAGGAATTCTTGGAGAAGACAGATAAAAGCAAAGATGAAGATGATGGGGAAGACATAGAATGATCTTAAAAGAATGGCAAGAAACAGAACGATATAGAAAGTGTTTGTTGAAGATCTATGCTCCACAGGGAGCTGAAAGTGTTTCTTGAAGACCTATGCTCCACAGGGAGCTGAAAGTGTTTGTTGAAGACCTATGCTCCACAGGGAGCTGAAAGTGTTTGTTGAAGACCTATGCTCCACAGGGAGCTGAAAGTGTTTGTTGAAGACCTATGCTCCACAGGTAGCTGAAAGACTGGTGGCTCTACAATGACGTTTGAGAACTACTGGCATAAATCGATCCAGCACTCGTGACATAATATTTCACTCGACTTTGTTCGGGTTATGCTCGACCAGGCATATTCCGGTTTCCGTGGCGACACTGTTGTGTCAATATGGCGGAACATAAACATACATTCTGTTGCTGGCTTGATCGTGAAAGACGAGTTTTAGACAATTAAAACAAGATGTAATTAATATACCTGGCTATCAATTCACGTCATTTGATTTTTTTATTTCGTTCTTTTTTCAACAAAATATAAAGTGCATTCATCGTCTTCTTCTTCAGCTATTTCTCGATATGTCTTTCCTTGTATTTTGCCAGTTGAAGCGAAGTGAATATCAATATATATATATATATATATATATATATATATATATATAATGTTGGTAGTAATATAGATAAAGAAGGTGAGACACAGGTGAGATCAGAAGCAGGATAGCAAAAGCAACAACGAATTTTAAAATACCTGGACAAAATATCACCATCATTATGTGCCATACAGTTTTGGTAGACGATCATGTTCTTCCACAATCTTCTATCCATCGTGCATCGTGTCAACTCTGTTGTTGAATGTTTTCCATGCCATGACTCCATGTTATCTAGTATCTTCTCTCTTTATCGTCCTCCGTGATCTCTCTTTTCCTGTATTTTGCCAGTTGTAACCAAGTATTCCAACTTTCCTCTTCTCATGATGTGCCTGAAAAATGTTCATTGTTTCTTTCTGACGTTTTTTAGGAGCTTCCTTTTTGTGTTGGCCTCTTTGATGATTTCCTCGTTGACCTGTTTAACTGTCCAGAGAACTTCCAACATTCTTCTGGGAAACCCCATCTCAAATCATAATTTCGAACTAGTGTGAGAAATACAAATACAAATGTCTTCCCTGTGGTGCAACGAGTGGCGCAAGGTGTGGTTGACCAACGAGTGACGGAAGGTATAGTTGACCAACGAGCGGCGCAAGGTGTAGTTGACCAACGAGCGGCGCAAGGAGTAGTTGACCAACGAGTGACGGAAGGTATAGTTGACCAACGAGCGGCGCAAGGTGTAGTTGACCAACGAGTGACGGAAGGTATAGTTGACCAACGAGTGACGGAAGGTATAGTTGACCAACGAGCGGCGCAAGGTGTAGTTGACCAACGAGTGACGGAAGGTATAGTTGACCAACGAGTGACGGAAGGTATAGTTGACCAACGAGTGACGGAAGGTATAGTTGACCAACGAGTGACGGAAGGTATAGTTGACCAACGAGTGACGGAAGGTATAGTTGACGAACGAGTGGCAGAAGGTATAGTTGACCAACGAGCGGCGCAAGGTGTAGTTGACCAACGAATGACGGAAGGTATAGTTGACCAACGAGTGACGGAAGGTATAGTTGACCAACGAGTGACGGAAGGTGTAGTTGACCAACGAGCGGCGCAAGGTGTAGTTGATCAACGAGTGACGGAAGGTGTAGTTGATCAACGAGTGACGGAAGGTGTAGTTGATCAACGAGTGACGGAAGGTGTAGCTGATCAACGAGTGACGGAAGGTATAGTTGATCAACCATTGACGGAAGGTGTAGTTGATCAACGAGTGACGGAAGGTATAGTTGACCAACGAGTGACGGAAGGTATAGTTGACCAACGAGTGGCGCAATGTGTAGTTGACCAACGAGTGACGGAAGGTATAGTTGACCAACGAGCGACGCAAGGTGTAGTTGATCAACGAGTGACGGAAGGTGTAGTTGATCAACGAGTGACGGAAGGTGTAGTTGATCAACGAGTGACGGAAGGTATAGTTGACCAACGAGTGACGGAAGGTATAGTTGATCAACGAGTGACGGAAGGTATAGTTGATCAACGAGTGACGGAAGGTATAGTTGATCAACGAGTGACGGAAGGTATAGTTGACCAACGAGTGACGGAAGGTATAGTTGACCAACGAGTGACGGAAGGTATAGTTGATCAACGAGTGACGGAAGGTATAGTTGACCAACGAGTGACGGAAGGTATAGTTGACCAACGAGTGACGGAAGGTATAGTTGACCAACGAGTGACGGAAGGTATAGTTGACCAACGAGTGACGGAAGGTATAGTTGATCAACGAGTGACGGAAGGTATAGTTGATCAACGAGTGACGGAAGGTATAGTTGATCAACGAGTGACGGAAGGTATAGTTGATCAACGAGTGACGGAAGGTATAGTTGACCAACGAGTGACGGAAGGTATAGTTGACCAACGAGTGACGGAAGGTATAGTTGACCAACGAGTGACGGAAGGTATATTTGACCAACGAGTGACGGAAGGTATAGTTGACCAACGAGTGACGGAAGGTATAGTTGACCAACGAGTGACGGAAGGTATAGTTGACCAACGAGTGACGGAAGGTATAGTTGATCAACGAGTGACGGAAGGTATAGTTGACCAACGAGTGACGGAAGGTATAGTTGACCAACGAGTGACGGAAGCTATAGTTGATCAACGAGTGACGGAAGGTATAGTTGACCAACGAGTGACGGAAGGTATAGTTGACTAACGAGTGACGGAAGGTATAGTTGACCAACGAGTGACGGAAGGTATAGTTGATCAACGAGTGACGGAAGGTATAGTTGATCAACGAGTGACGGAAGGTATAGTTGATCAACGAGTGACGGAAGGTATAGTTGATCAACGAGTGACGGAAGGTATAGTTGATCAACGAGTGACGGAAGGTATAGTTGACCAACGAGTGACGGAAGGTATAGTTGATCAACGAGTGACGGAAGGTATAGTTGATCAACGAGTGACGGAAGGTATAGTTGACCAACGAGTGACGGAAGGTATAGTTGACCAACGATTGACGGAAGGTATAGTTGACCAGCGAGTGACGGAAGGTATAGTTGACCAACGAGTGACGGAAGGTATAGTTGATCAACGAGTGACGGAAGGTATAGTTGACCAACGAGTGACGGAAGGTATAGTTGACCAACGAGTGACGGAAGGTATAGTTGATCAACGAGTGACGGAAGGTATAGTTGACCAACGAGTGACGGAAGGTATAGTTGACCAACGAGTGGCAGAAGGTATAGTTGACCAACGAGTGACGGAAGGTGTAGTTGACCAACGAGTGACGGAAGGTATAGTTGACCAACGAGTGACGGAAGGTATAGTTGACCAACGAGTGACGGAAGGTATAGTTGACCAACGAGTGACGGAAGGTATAGTTGACCAACGAGTGACGGAAGGTGTAGTTGACCAATGAGTGACGGAAGGTATAGTTGACCAACGAGTGACGGAAGGTATAGTTGACCAACGAGTGACGGAAGGTATAGTTGACCAACGAGTGGCGCAAGGTGTAGTTGACCAACGAGTGACGGAAGGTATAGTTGACCAACGAGTGACGGAAGGTATAGTTGATCAACGAGTGACGGAAGGTATAGTTGACCAACGAGTGACGGAAGGTATAGTTGACCAACGATTGACGGAAGGTATAGTTGACCAGCGAGTGACGGAAGGTATAGTTGACCAACGAGTGACGGAAGGTATAGTTGATCAACGAGTGACGGAAGGTATAGTTGACCAACGAGTGACGGAAGGTATAGTTGACCAACGAGTGACGGAAGGTATAGTTGATCAACGAGTGACGGAAGGTATAGTTGACCAACGAGTGACGGAAGGTATAGTTGACCAACGAGTGGCAGAAGGTATAGTTGACCAACGAGTGACGGAAGGTGTAGTTGACCAACGAGTGACGGAAGGTATAGTTGACCAACGAGTGACGGAAGGTATAGTTGACCAACGAGTGACGGAAGGTATAGTTGACCAACGAGTGACGGAAGGTATAGTTGACCAACGAGTGACGGAAGGTGTAGTTGACCAATGAGTGACGGAAGGTATAGTTGACCAACGAGTGACGGAAGGTATAGTTGACCAACGAGTGACGGAAGGTATAGTTGACCAACGAGTGGCGCAAGGTGTAGTTGACCAACGAGTGACGGAAGGTATAGTTGACCAACGAGTGACGGAAGGTATAGTTGACCAACGAGTGACGGAAGGTATAGTTGACCAACGAGTGGCGCAAGGTGTAGTTGACCAGCAGATAGGAGAGTCAAAAACAGGTAGAAGAGCTCCAAAAATATGTGGCGGATATTGTCTAGTTTACCTCGACTATAACGCCATTGCCAGTGTCTCTACGTATCTACGCACCCACATATATATATATATATATACATAGATATATACACACATACACACACACACACACACACACACATATATATATATATCATCATCAAGTACCGGGTGATCCTGTCTCTCTACAATTTTCGATCTCGACAGTTATTTATCATTTCTGTTGTTGACCTTCTGCCAAGCCATTCTCTTAAGCTGTCTGGTATTTTTTCTCTTTGCTTTCCTCTATCTCTTCGTCGCTCAATTGTCCCAGTTGTTACAATATATTCCAGTTGTTATCTTCTCATTGCATGGCCAAAAAATGATGATTGTTTCTTCCTAATATTGGAAATTAGCTTTCTTTTTGCTTTGACCTCTTTCAGAACGTTTTCATTACTCTTCTTTGCTGTCCATGGTATTCTCAACATTCTTCCGTAAAACCACATTTCTACAGACTCCAGTGATTTTTTTGTCTGTTGTCCTATTGTCCATGATTCACATCCATATGTTAAGACTGACTACATAACATTTAAGAACTCTTTTTCTTGTTTCTATTGTCAAAAATGGATTGCATTGTATCTTACTCATTTTTTTAAAAACTGCTTTTGCCTGAGCCATTCTGCATCTCACTTCTGTTGTACATCTTCCGTCTGAGGTTAACAAAGTTCCCAAATATTTAAATTCATTTACCTGTTTTAATATTGTTCCACTTGTCCACACATATATACATACGCACAGACATAAATGTGTGTACCAGGAAACGAAAAAGCGGACTAGCTGACAACGGAAGGCGCAACACTCAATCAACCAGATGCACCAGCTACATACACACAGACATAAATGTGTGTAACAGGAAACGAAAAAGCAGACTAGCTGACAACGGAAGGCACAACACTCAATCAACCAGATGCACCAGGTACATACCATCAGAAGAAACTGACAATCAAAATCAATCAGAAGATTACAAACTCCAAACCAAAACGGCAGTAGGGCGGGTGCTCTGCTGTTCTCTCTCCTGCCCTCTGGCCAGTATATACTCTATAGTATACACTACTGTTCTCTCTCCTGCCCTCTGGCTGATATATACTCTATAGTATACACTACTGTTCTCTCTCCTGCCCTCTGGCTGGTATATACTCTATAGTATACACTACTGTTCTCTCTCCTGCCCTCTGGCTGATATATACTCTATAGTAAACATACTGTTCTCTCTCCTGCCCTCTGGCTGATATATACTCTATAGTATACACTACTGTTCTCTCTCCTGCCCTCTGGCTGGTATATACTCTATAGTATACACTACTGTTCTCTCTCCTGCCCTCTGGCTGATATATACTCTATAGTATACACTACTGTTCTCTCTCCTGCCCTCTGGCTGGTATATACTCTATAGTATACACTACTGTTCTCTCTCCTGCCCTCTGGCTGATATATACTCTATAGTATACACTACTGTTCTCTCTCCTGCCCTCTGGCTGGTATATACTCTATAGTATACACTACTGTTCTCTCTCCTGCCCTTTGGCTGGTATATATTCTATAGTATACACTACAGTTCTCTCTCCTGCCCTCTGGCTGGTATATACTCTATAGTATACACTACTGTTCTCTCTCCTACCCTTTGGCTGGTATATACTCTATAGTATTCACTACTGTTCTCTCTCCTGCCCTTTGGCTGGTATATACTCTATAGTATACACTGCTGTTCTGTCTCCTGCCCTCTGGCTGGTATATACTCTATAGTATACACTACTGTTCTCTCTCCTGCCCTCTGGCCTATCTATAGTATACACTATTGACCACATCACCAAACGATGTGTCCCCATTCATGGAAACACCAATAATAATCTATAGGTTAATACTGCACCATCAATGTGCCCCATTCATGGAAACACCAATAATAATCTATAGGTCAATACTGCACCAATACATAACCCACAGCAACTAAAACATAAATAGTCACAGGCACGAGTAATAATACATTTGTCATTGAAAGACTTCCGGTCAATATGGCGGATAGGCGGCAGGAACCATAGAGGCTCTGTGTGAAAAGTGTTCCTTGTTACAGTTCCCTCATATTCCAAGTCCGGCTTGCTGTCGGAGCTACTGAGTTTAGTGCTCTGTGCACACCGTGAGCTACTGAGTTTAGTGCTCTGTGCACACCGTGAGCTACTGAGTTTAGTGTTCTGTGCACACCGTGAGCTACTGAGTTTAGTGTTCTGTGCACACCGTGAGCTACTGAGTTTAGTGTTCTGTGCACACCGTGAGCTACTGAGTTTAGTGTTCTGTGCACACCGTGAGCTACTGAGTTTAGTGTTCTGTGCACACCGTGAGCTACTGAGTTTAGTGTTCTGTGCACACCGTGAGCTACTGAGTTTAGTGCTCTGTGCACACCGTGAGCTACTGAGTTTAGTGCTCTGTGCACACCGTGAGCTACTGAGTTTAGTGCTCTGTGCACACCGTGAGCTACTGAGTTTAGTGCTCTGTGCACACCGTGAGCTACTGAGTTTAGTGCTCTGTGCACACCGTGAGCTACTGAGTTTAGTGCTCTGTGCACACCGTGAGCTACTGAGTTTAGTGCTCTATGCACACCGTGAGCTACTGAGTTTAGTGCTCTGTGCACACCGTGAGCTACTGAGTTTAGTGCTCTGTGCACACCGTGAGCTACTGAGTTTAGTGCTCTGTGCACACCGTGAGCTACTGAGTTTAGTGCTCTGTGCACACCGTGAGCTACTGAGTTTAGTGTTCTGTGCACACCGTGAGCTACTGAGTTTAGTGCTCTGTGCACACCGTGAGCTACTGAGTTTAGTGCTCTGTGCACACCGTGAGCTACTGAGTTTAGTGCTCTGTGCACACCGTGAGCTACTGAGTTTAGTGCTCTGTGCACACCGTGAGCTACTGAGTTTAGTGCTCTGTGCACACCGTGAGCTACTGAGTTTAGTGCTCTGTGCACACCGTGAGCTACTGAGTTTAGTGCTCTGTGCACACCGTGAGCTACTGAGTTTAGTGCTCTGTGCACACCGTGAGCTACTGAGTTTAGTGCTCTGTGCACACCGTGGGCTGTGATTTTTCATCCGGATCGTGTTTCGATATTCCGCTTGCTAACGAGGAATGATGATAGTGTATGTTGAAGAACAGTTCAGTTGCTTTGACTTTCATTGCCGTTTGACAGTATGACTTTTGGCGCGTGCTGTAGCTGCTATGATGAGGACTGCAGCTGCCTTTCTTTAGTTGGATTTTTCCACGGAATGAGTTTTAAGTCGGATGATTCCACTGGCATGGGCGGTTGAACAATTATGGGTTTTAATTCGTTTGTAGTGATACCGGGGCCTTCGACTAACCATAACCATAACCATAACTCGTCATTGAAAACCCGTGATTGTCTCTAACCAGGGTCGTCTCTTCCTATAATAACAAATCAATTGTTTACTCTGTCATCGATACGATAACTAGACGAATAACCACTTACTGATGATAGAGAAACATCAAGAGGTAAACAATAACAATGTTTCAGAAAATATAACAGATAAACAAACATAACACGTTGATTATTCCCACCACACAACTTTTTTTTGAGGACACGCCTCTTGACTTGATTATCAAAACAACTTAGCAACATTAACACAAAATCAAATGTCAAAGACGCTCACATTTTATTCACAATTTTCCTCACTCGCACCGTAAATTAGTTGTTATAAACCTCGCTTCCTGCTCGTTTGCTACTTTCACGCGTTATTAATTGAATTAGAGAAAAGCCGCCACGAGTGAGAACTGATTTGATTGGTTGTCATCTGCTAACAGCTGTAAGTTAAGGTAATAGATTTAC